>JAKCPI010031711.1:0-183065 GCA_023213315.1 Euborellia annulipes
TAACATCTTAATGATTTTTTTAAATTAATAGACGTGTCTTTTCAACTCAAAGTATTATGAGTTGAGAGGAAATGATAAATATCTAAAATTTATCCTTAATTTATTACTTAGTCTTATTTTATCTCCAGACCTTATCAATGGCGATAATCAATGAAATTTATTCTTTCAAGTCACACATTCAAAGAGCAACTTGAGTGCGAATAAATAAATTTTATTTTAAATAATTTATAAATTAATCATTTATTCGCATAATGAAGCGTGTTTAGTATTTAATTCAATTTTTAATATCTTCATTTCAAAAAAATCTCAGAAATTGAAATTTCATTTTTAAGGGCAAGGACACAGGGCAGTTACTAACGGCCCTTGAGCAGGCGAAGCCCTTCGACCCCGTCAATGGCGAAATCACGTTTCAACCCTCTATTAACACGGTTGTGGGACTTATTTCTATTTTATACCCGGCTGTCTTTTTTTTTTTAATTTGATTCGCGCCTTGACCCCTACTCTCTCTTCCTGGGACCAACGCAACTCTTTTCAATGAATGAACTTTTTGAATATTTAATTTTTATCTGATGAATTTTACTAAAAACAAAATTTACATAATTGTCATTAAGAACTTAACAGAGCTAGTTGAGTTTATAGCTTCCCGTTTTCTTTTAGAAATAAAATATAAAATGAAATCCCTTTTAATTTTGACCAAGATTAAAAAAAAAAAAACATTCATTTTATCAACAAAGATTAATAATATAATTATTGTCAAAATTCTTGACATGCAATCTAAATTTCTTAAATATATTATATCATTCAATTTATAAATAATGAAATCTCACAAAACAATGTCAAAAGTTTAATATATAACTAAATAAAAAAGAAACTTTTTTATATTAAAGGTCTCCATGACCTTAACATTAAATATGTTCATATTAATATGTCCAGTATAATTTAAATACATTTTTATCGTTCTCAACGGGAAGCGAACCTCTGGCCTTTAGAACAAAAAGCGAAATCTAAACTTCTGTCCCCGGGAATTCTCTATTTGACTTTAAATACGTATTGTTAATTAGTTTCGACCGTTCAAAAGCATCGATAGAGTGCATGGGAGATGGATATTCAGGACCCGACAAGTGGTTGTTGGCTGGCCTCGTTGAGTACATTCCCGAAAAACAGACACACAGGTTCGTCAACAAGTGCGGTTGGCGTGCTCGACTTCTCTTGGCCACCATGCAAGCAAGCATTCGCTCCGATTGCTCCTCTCCTCGCACGGGACATTTATTCACGAGAGAACAAGCACAGAACAAGAAGAAAACACCAACACTACTAGCCAAAGAAAGGAATTGCCTTCCCAACTAGAATAAACATCGCGAATACAGGATTATTTTATTATATTTTTTTTTAAATTAATTTTTTTTATTTTTTTAATTGAAGAAAATAAATGTATTTCCTTTTGAATGAAAATGAAAACAAATTTTATAGAGATTTTGGTATTATTGTCTACTTGGCTCAGTCTGTCTATCAATGGGGCAGCCCCTCTCCCCCAACCAGGAAAAAAAGAAAAAATAGCCTCTAGGACATAATATGATATTATGGTTCAGATAGAGAATTAAATTAGCTTGCTTTCTTTCGCTGGAGATCCTGAGTACCACTTTCGGGAAACCAATGGTTACCATTAAAATTGTACTCACAAAAGCTGTTAAATTCACTCTGACTTGTCAATTGAGTTTGACACATATTGAATGAATAACAAATAGCTGGTTCCCTAAAAGTATAGTACGATTTATTTTGCAATTAACACCTCATATTTATATTTATTCATGCTTTTCCTTACTGAGGATTGGTAAGGATAAGCTCGCTATCCTCTATCAAGATTATTAGCTTCACTGCTTTTTATCATAGGTCAATCGGTTCCTTTTATTTTAATATTTAATTGAGAACATACAAAGACCTAATGTTGGAGTCAGGAAAAAAACAAGACGAGTGCAGCCAAATATTCTTTTATTTTAATTCTCACCCTCACGGCTGACGTTTCAGCCTGAGGCCTAGGCTATCTTCAGAGCCGGCTGGCAATAATCAAAAAGTGTGGAAATTCATTTTCTCTACGTTTTTCTGTGAGACGACCACATGGTGAATGTTCTCGCTGTTGTTACAAATTTCCACACTTTTTGATTATTGCCAGCCTCTGAAGATGACCTAGACCTCGGGCCGAAACGTCAGCTGTGAGGGCGAAAATTGAAATAAAAGAACATTTGGCTGCAATCATCTTGTTTTTTTCCTGACTCCATCATCATTAAGCCTACAGCCACAGATCTTTATCGATTTAATAAAAATACCTCTGAGATATTACTTTACATCATTTATTTATTTAAAACTTTTGAAACCAGTGGCATATTTAATGAGAGCGGAAAAGGACACTCGCGCCTTTAGAACCCCCAAAAAACAGCCCAAGGACGACCATCTTCGCAAAAAAAAATAAAGCGCTCTTCCTCCTGTGCCCTATCCTTGGTGTTCGTTACGCAACTGCTTGAAACAATTAGTATTCTCCAAACAATTCCCATTTCAAATTCCTAGCGAGTATCGATTCTATTCTGGCTGAGTTCCAAAGTTGATATCTCAAGTGCGAGAAAGCCCATTTGACTTGTTTTATTTTTGGGAGAGCGTTTTAGAAACGATCATAAAAACTTCCATTATATGGAGAAAAATCCAATCCATTCAAAACCAAAAAGTTATATGTATTTTATTGCAGTTGATCAATTAAGATAATTGTTCCGAAGTTGTTAGCTAAGGATGAAATTAATTAACGATAGAGACGTAATTAAAGTTAACTTTAGAAGATCATTATATCTGTATCAAGATAAGCAAGCTTCTCGTAAAATTCACTGACATATTACTAATGAGTATATTCTCACTAACGGTGAAAAATTTTCAAGTCTTGGTTGATGGATAATCAACTCAACTAAATTCAGAAGCAATCAATAACAAATCTTTGTGTTTAATCAATTTTGTAAAAAAAAATTTTTGTCTTAACTTAAAAACAAAAAAATAAATAAAATAACATCTAAATAAACAAAATATACCAATAACCATGGCTAAATTCCACCCTTCCCCGTGGCCGAGAGGGGTGTTGACATTGTCAATATTTATTGTCTTGCTCCAGATAGGCCCATTATTATTTAAAACAAATATTGTTTATTGATGTTGTAGTCGGATTGTGAGTGCAAATAAATAGCAACCTAAGCTCGAGTTTATGAGTTCGAACAAAGACAATTCTACCAATTGATTAGGTCAGAAGGCAGTAGCCAGAAGAGAAAAGTTTTTTCACCAATAGAACTTTAAAATCTCACGATGTTTCTGTTCAATGAATTTAGAGATACTTCCACATGGCACCTCCCTGTCACCTGATGATGGTCCAATAAATTTAAACCATCGTGAGATTTGAGAGTTCTTTTGGTAAAGAAACTGCTTTCTTCTGGCTGCTCCTGCTGTCTCCTGTCCTAATCACCAAACATAGCCAAATCAATTAATCATAGCCACTCCCACATCAAGTAGATTTTTTGTTTCATAATCATTTGGAATTTTATTCATTTATTATCTTAATGATAGAAAAATTTGCTAATTTTTGCTTGAAATTGAATTGAACTATTCTAAGAATTCATCAATTCATTGGCGATTTAAGTTTTAAGATGAACTTAAAAGGTGCCTATAAATTGTGTTCGTCCTTATATAAAATGTGTCTAAATGTTACTTGAAAATTTTCAAGATCAAGATCATTAAAAACAAAAAAACAACCCTCAATTTAAATCCAGATGCTGGCAAACAAACGTTCGTTCCGCGTGTCCAAAATTACCTCTCACCCCTTGAGATCTGGTATAAACCTAACAAACAAAAAATAAATCTTTTTTATAAAGGCTTCCTATGAATAAATAGAAGAAAATATTTTATGGCTGAACATTTGTTATAAAATAAAAGAAAAATAGAATCTTAATTAAGCAAAATAATATAAATCTTTGGCCTCTCTTGTTATCATCGGGGATATCACTGCCTGGTATATAATAGACCTTAAACTTTCCTTAATCGTAACGCTGCCGAATTTACGAGTAAAAGACGCTTTAATGGTCGAAACATCGAAATCAAAACGACCACACGGCTTTTTTTTGTTTATCTATCTTTTGTTAAGTAGAAAAAAAATAAAATCTAACCCTCAGCTCAATCATAAATTTAAACCCACGCGTATAAAAAAAAAAAAAAATTATTCGTAAGGGTGTAGCTTCCCACAATGTATAAATCCAACCCAAAAATAAAACAAAGGGACAGATTATCGGTTGACTGGCTTCCGGTTGTGGCACGTGTCTACCGGAAATGCAGACTTCCACTTCCATTCCCGCCTTAACATTCTCAACAAAAACAATAATAAGATTTAATTAGGGGTTATACGAAATTAACCCTTTCCTATACAATAATATCACTTTTTACTTTTATATAAATTATCAACTCATACATTTTTAAGCCTTGAAAGACTTATCATGTCGATATTCTAAGGGCCGTATTCATAATTGAAACTTGTTTTCGTGCTTAAGTCTGACTCCATGAAGTAAGACTTTTTTGAACAAGTCGATCTAGTTCGCTTATGATTTCATAAACATTATTCAAGCAAGACTTTTTGAAGTCAGAGTTCCAATAAACATTGCTTGTTTGCCAAACCAATTGCTTCGTCAAGTCAACGACTTCGGCTATTCTCGGCTCCGATCGGATACAATCGGCAACCTTCGGCTAATATGGCGAGTCGAAAATTTCAAAGAATAAAATATTACAGAAATATTATATTATTGTGAAAAAATAATTTGACGTTTTGTGAAGTAGGCAACATAATAAAAATTGAAATTAATTTCAATAAATACTATAAATTAAAACATTTAATTAAAAATAATTAATTGTTTTACAAAAATATAAAATTAAAAAAAAAAAAAAAAATAAACAAGGACAGCTGAATTAAAAACCTTTTTAGGTTAAAAACTATAATAAGGCCTTAATATACATAGAAATATATAGGCCTATTTATTAATAAAAAAAAATATATAGACACATCATTTGGAAAAAATAAGCTAAGAATTGTTCTTAAATATCTTTACAAAGGATTTTTGGTTTCTTTAGGTAAATAACAAATATTACATGTACAATGAAAATTTAATTTATTTAAAATTTTGTTAATCATAAAACTAAAATGTATTTTTATATTATAAAGAAATGAAAGCATTCATTTATTATAGTAAATATAACTTGATTGTGATTTCCAAGCCTGAAGATTATGATTTATAACCATCTGAACTGAATGTTCAGTCGAAAATTGACCTGCAACCAAAAAACTACCGTGTTTTATTTTATTAACTATCAACACTTTAGTTCATCATAAAAAACACTTCCACAATATAAATTTAAATCATAATTGTGTCTGCAAGTCCATCTAAAATAAATATTTTAATTATTATTAAAGATTATATTCCAAATGTAAATTTAAATAATTAATAGTTATTTAAAACAAAGTATTCATTTACCTTTTATAATAATATAATAATGCTCTTCTTTTTTAATAAACTATAATTTCCAAAATAGAACTGCAAAAAAATATATTTTTATTAATTATTATATTCCAAGTGGAAATTTGAATAAATAATAATGTTATTTAATAATAATTTAATTTAATAATTAATTCTTACCTTAATTTTTTACTTTTATGATAATTTGAAAATTAAAATCTGACAACTGCTGTCAAAAACAAAGACTCAAGTCACCTCTCGACTTGACTTGTTAAATTCTGACTTGTTTGCTATCTAGTCCGCATGAAAAATAACTATGAAATCGAACGAACTTATTTGAAACTAGTCTTGGCTTAAGAAATAACTCTGAATAACGAAAACATCGAATAAGTAAGGGTTAGTGACCTAGGTAACAAGTCTTTACTTTGTCAAGTCTCCCCCAGGTGCTGCTTGTTTGCACTGACTCAAAGGATTGCTTGTTTGTGACTATGAATCGAAAGTGAACTTAAGCAATTACTTTAGTCTGACTTGTTCAATAAGTCTCGATTATGAATACCGGCCTAAAACTTATGGAAAAGATGGTAAATTTAATTATTCAAATAAAATAAAAATAAAAATGTTATTATAAGGACATCGGCCAAAAATAAATACTTTTGCGTATTATCTGTTTATTTGTAAATATTTCGATTCCAGTGATATAGAATCATCTTCAGTACAATCAACAGATGTTTTGCAAATCGTTAATTCCTCCCATCCAATTTTTCATAGATTATGAAAATTGTATTCATGGAATGTTCAGCCATTTTGTCATATTGGATGGGAGGAATTTAACCATTTGTTGATTGTGCTAAAGATTATTTTATATCACTGGAATCGAAATTTTTACAAATAAACAGATAATACGCAAAAGTATATAAAATTGATCATCCTTACGGCCATCTACAAACAAAATGAAAAAAAGGCGAGCAAATTTATAAGTTCAAACAACGAATAACTACCGTATAATAAAAAAATAAATATTTTTATAAGAATGTAAAAATGAAAAAAAAGTCAATTTACAATGTGTGAAGCTTACTTTACTCTTTAATGTAGAAAGTGGCTGTGTAGAAATGAATAAAGATTGAAGAGGAAAGCAGCCAGGCAGGGAGCCTCTATTAAATTCAACTACTTTTTCGCAAAACGTTTCGGCCGATTTAATCATGCCATTCTCATCGGCCGAAACCTTTTGCGAAAAAGGAGTTATTATCAGACCATTTAAAGTTAGTTATTTCTTAAATATTTCTGCCCCCCCCCCCCCCCCAAGAACTTCACATCATTCCCTTAAAAATTGCGAAAAAATTTATTTCAATTGAATTGGATACCAATCAATTAAAATAAATAGGGCGAAAAAGATCTTAAACAAATAAAAAAAATTCGTAAAAATTAAAATAATTCCATAGGGGTTTTCTTTTTTTTTAACACTCACACTTTTTTCCACACATACACACAATCCATTCGCCCACACAATTACAATTCCATTCGGCCATATAAGACATTTTACGATACTCGTATTTTTAATAATATACAGTATATATTGGGGGTCCATATTTCTTTAAGCCATTTGGTATTCAAATGGCTGCCTGAGATCCGAATCCGCGACTCTAGGTACCTATAGAAAGCCAGCACGCTAACAACTACACCAAGGCCCGAAGTCTACATAGGGTTATTTTTTGAACTTATTTTATATAATAACTACAAAATAAGAATTTTAAGTGCTATTTGAATGTTTTCCCGTTTTTGAAGTATTTTATCAACATAAGTCTTTTGCGATAACCATTTAAGTTTTTGTTAATAATAAGTTACTAAAAGATATTCATATAGAGGGCTAGAACCCCGGTGATTCCCCCCCCCCCCCGCTATCTGCCCCTTTTGTTTATATTTTCTCTCTTTTCAAGAATAAACTCCCACTTATTTCTCATTAATTATGAATAGTTTATTTGCACTAATTTCAGAATCTGACAGGCATTCCGGAAGATCTGATTCATCTTTGATGTCAAAGTTGTGATGACTCAAACCCTGTCTGTACGCGCGGGCCCCTACCTGCTCTATCCCTTCGAGATAATGACAGGCCTGCTTGATTCATGCTCTATTAACATTCAGACCCTCTATTTGCCACGGCAATTTTTTCTTTATATATTTATACCGCCACCCTCTAGCATTCGAAAATAAAACAAAGATTCTATTTCTCATATGTACTTTATTAATTTATAATTATTTAAATTTTCTCTTTGGAAGATAATTTGTTTTAAAATTTTCTTTCCCTAAGGCAGATTACTCCGATAAATTCGTTATTTTCCTAAGAACTTTAGGCCCGTTTGTAGAAAGGCTCATAAAAAAAGGATTAATTCTTTTTTTAAATTTAAGATTTTATTCGGAGGCCATTTAAACCTCTATTAAATCCAATTAATTTCAGAATCTGACATTAATTTGTTTCTATTCAATTTCAAATGAAAATGAAACAAATAAAATTTGTTGCATGTGGCAGGTTCCGAAACCCTGACCTCTAGCACAGCACAAGAGGCATGATCTCTACCACTTTGATATGATCCAGTGCAAAATGATTTTTTTCTTGACTTTTTTGAATCATCCATTTAGGAATTTTTTTTTTAAATTCTAAATAAAAAGAGAAAGTAGGTCTGCTCTTATTTCAAGATAAATTCGGGTTTTATGATTGGCAAATCAGTTCCTTTTATTTTTTCATCGACACAATAACAATCTAATTAAAATATAGGTTTTATAGTGAAGGCCAATCATGAGTTTTTTACATGTGATTATTTCATCGTTTATGTAAATGGTATGTTTATGTAAAATGGTAAATCCAAGATGGATACACCCGCCCGCACCAGGGACACATACATAAGATCGAAAGTGACCAGAAGAAAAATGTGTGTCCCTGATGCGGGCGTGCGTATCCCTGTGTGACCCTGGTGTGGGCGTGTATATCCATGAGTGTCCCCAAAGGTTCGCTATGCAGACCTGCTGCGAGCGTGTGGATCCCTCGATCATTTTTAATCATTTTTACTCGGGTATTTACATTTTGGAATAGGATTGAATTATATTTATATATATAAAAAAACAAAACAATTTGTGATAATTCCTAAACAATTAAAAGACTAAATCGTTTCTCTTATTGAATAATGAAGCAATTTTCAATTTATTAAAAGCTTGTTAATCTAAGCACAAAATTCCATGTCCTTGTGTAAATCAATAGTCGTTTTTCTCGATGACACACACGCCTCAACATTAAACGGTTCATAAATTTGAACCTTCGATTAGAAGAGGTTTTTTTTTATCATTTATTTATTCGAAAATTATTATGACAGCGATTTTATGTTTGAATCATTTAATAGAATATTAAATCAATGATATTTGGATAAATTTTCTTAGAACATTATTGACATTATTTTTTATGAAATTATTATATTTTTAAAGATTATTGAAAGAAGAAAGAAAAAATTATTAAAATGGATCTGAAGTGATTATTGATATTAAAATATAATACTAACTAATAATTTATATTAATCCCTATTATTGATTCGAAAAAATAGAGGAAAGTTTGAATTTAGTATTTTATTTTGACAAGTTACTATTTTGGGAAATTCAATTCACAACTTTTATCAACTTTTATACAAATTCCATTTATTATCAATCATAGATAATTAGAGTAGAAAAATTATTATTGTTTGAAACTTGATGAAATCTGATTTTGAACTGATTAAAAATTTATTAACACAAATCTCAAAAAAAAAAAATTGGATAGGGGTCTGTCTATATAGGAGAACGTTCAATCGAATTCGGCGAGTGCCTCATTTTTACTTTCTCTTACCTCTATATATATGTTAATATATAGAGAGAGAAAGTATTGGATTCATGTCAAAAATTCGATGTCGAGATTTTGATGGATATTCACATACACGTTTTGATGTCCCCTGAATCCAAAAAAGTGGTTTTCGGGACATGGTTTGTCTGTCTGTCTGTGTGTCTGTGAACAAAATATCTCAAGAACGAAAAGAGCTAGAAGGTTGAAATTTTATATTTAAGTTAGGCACCCCCATGGGACCTGACACGAAGCTTTTGAACAAAATCGACCAAAGAGTACTAGTACTTTACTGATGCACTTTTTCAGTTTTTTTTGATTTTCTCTAAATTCGCTCCGATTTTTTTTTACTTTTTAAATTCAAAAATCAATTATTTTTTAGATAGGTCTATTCTCATTTTGTCATTGAAATTTTCTGAAGAACTCTTACTCTTGTACTCCATAGAAAAGATAGGAGAAATGGTTGCATTGGTAACAAAATATAAATATTTTCCCATATTAATAAATTTTACATCTTGAAATTCGAATGTACCGTACTGTCGGAAAGTAAATATATGTTGACACAAAAAATCTGGTGTGATTGACGCACAGCACACAACTTTCTCTACCTTCGGTAATCGAAAGTTGTATTCTGTGCTTGTCACACCAGATTTTTTGTGTCGACATATATTTAGTTTTCCCCGATATATTAGAATTCAAGATGTAAAATTTATAAGTAGGCCTATGGGAAAATATTAATTTTTGTTACCATGGCAACTATTTCTTCTAACTTTTCTATGAAGTACAAGAGTAAAGTGGTCTTCAGAAAATTTCAATAGCAAAATGAGAATATACATTTTAAAGAGCATCTAAAAAATAATTGATTTTTGAATTTTAATCAAAATCGTTGGAGCGAATTTTGAGAAAATCGAAAAAAATGAAAAAGTAGATCAGTAAAGTACTAGTACCCTTTAGCCGATTTTGATTAAAAGCGCCTCCTAGCTCAATTCCTTCATGCTTTAAATTGAACCCAGCACACACACACACACACACACACACACACACAGACCATGTCGCGAAAACCACTTTTTGGGTTCAGGGGACCTCAAAACGTGAAGATCCATCAAAATCTCGACATCGAATTTTTGACATGAATCCAATACTTTCTCTCTCTAACATATATATATTAACATATACATATAGGTAAGGGAAAGTAAAAAGTAAATATTTTTTGACATCCACTTATCAACACAAAATTTAATTTTTATTTGTTAATGAAATAAGAGCAAGGCAGCAGGTTTCCCACCCCTGGTCTGTATAATTAAAAAAGCATATAAATTAAAAATAATTATTTTATCATGAAGATGCTCGCTCGTACTGTTGATTATAATACCCTAGAACGGGCCTCTCGTCATCGTTTTGGTAAGAAATCTATTTAAACAAAAAAATCTCACAACGATTAAATAAAACTCGTATTCAAAATAATTTCCTTTTTGTCGAATTATTTATGAATACGAGTTGGCTCTCTAAGGGTGGCAAGGGAGAAAAGGAACAAATTTATTATTTTATAATAATTTTTACAAAAACAATACATTATAGTAAATTCACACACTTTTCTTGAGATAACAATACATTATAGTAAATTCACACACTATTCTTGAGATCATTATCTTCTTATAAAGGAGGGATACATCTAGATTAAAGATCTTCTTGGTCTTCAAAGAGAGAAAAAATCTTCTTGGTCTTCAAAGGAGAGAAGAAGAATGTGCTTCACGCACAATTTTTTTATTCTTCGCATTAAATGCAATCACAAAAAATATTAAATTGCAAAATTGCAAATAAAAAGATTCATTAAGTGTGACCACTCTCCCAAATTCAAATAAAAATCATTCATATTAAATTGAGCTAAAAGGACCTAAGCTAAAATATTTTGCGCCCAGGGAGAGTGATCCCCCTCACCAACTATCATTGCCTAATCTAACTATAAGAGAGAAAAAGTGTTTTAAATTTTGAATAATAAAAAATTTTGTCCGAATAGAAGAAACTTGTTGTATTTTCATTGGAATTATCCTCTTAGCACAAAGATACGAACTGAACTGAGTACTGATGAAGAAATACCTGCCTAATTCTATTAGTCATTAATCGAAGTGTGTTATTACTCTCCACAAGAGGAATCTTTATATTCCCTTGCTGTTCGGTATCAATATGATCAGATTCAAGATTCCAATGAAACATGACAAGTTTCAATTTTTGAGTTTCTTCATTAAAAAAAAAAAAAAAAAAAAAATACAAGAACTTCTCTTTACTCCAAACTCTAGACTAGAGTACCTAACGGGGATAACGAGAGAGAGAAGAGAGCGAATTTCTAGCGAAAGAAGTTCAGAGAGAGCTCTTGTTTACAAAAAGTCTTTACAAAAGAATATGTATCTCTTAAATCTAATAAAATACAACTATGTATTTCAAAAGCAGAATAAAATATTCCAATTGAATGAAAAATTTTATAATTATTAAATATGTCTTAAGAATCAGGGGCGTATATAAAGGGGGTCAAGGGGGCACGCCAACCCCCCCCCCCCGATATTTTGAAAATCTATATACAGAGAATCTATGAATTATTCAAAACAAAAAAATTAATAAAATAATGGTAATTTATTTTTTCCTCCTTTTGACTTTAAAAGCAATTAAGTTTAATTTTGACAAAAAAGTTAAGATGAATATTGAAATTTTATCAAATTTTATATTTTATTTTATTGTGCTTTTGAGTAATTATTCTATTAAGGCAAAGGCGGATCCAAAGTGTTTGCGATTAAAATTTTATATTTGATTTGAAATTAAATTAATTCATTTTCGAATAAGATTTATATTTATATAAGATTCGTTTCGGTTACTCATTCTATTGTCCTTTTCAAGTATAATTTATAGACAAATCATCTTAATAATTTGGTAACCTAAATTGCACGTGAAAAAGGTAATCGAATGAGGACTCGAAATAATGTATTTTATATAAATAAAACCAAACTGTGTAAATGAATGAAAAGAAAAATAAGTTTTAAAAAGAGCGTGAATTAAAAAAAAAAGGATCCGTCAGATAGGGATGTAGCTAAGGCCGTGTGAGGGGGGGTTTTGGGGGGGCGAGAAGGGCTCATTCAAGTTAAAATGAAATATATAAATAAAGTCCAGTTTAGTAATTTCTCATTTATTTTTAATTGAAATATACTTTGAACATCATAATCGGAAAAACCTTATTGTAGTGTTTCTACATTATAATTACAAAGTAAAACTTCAACCAAAGAAAAAAAAATTATTAAAATACCAAAGGCGGTTATGAAACTGGAAGTAAATTAAAAATTAAAATATTATTTTTTTTTTAATTTAATTAAACAGAAGATTAAAAAGTTAAAAAATATTTTAGTAAAATTTAGTTTTTTTTTTTTAATTTTATTAATGTTTTATGAATTGTTTTTTTTTTTTTTTTGGCTTCTTAGAAAGTATCTTAGCTACATCCTTATTACCAAATTAAAAATAAAAATAGAGAGGAGACTCAGATTAAGACTTAAAATTTTATATGAATTATTTTGTGTTTATTATATTTTGATATATTGGATTTATTTTGTTTTCAATGATTTGTAACTAATCTAATCTATTTATATATATCTACACCTAATATGGGGAGAGGGGTAAGACAGTACCTCTATATATATTGTCCATCCATTCATCTATCCATCCATCGAATCGCTCGAAGAATTCTGAAAGAGAAGCCCTAAAGCTATAAAACCCACCCTTTCTATATGCCTGTCATCTAAAGGATTGCCGGAACGGCAATCGGGCAAGTACACACCATGTTACACGTCGTGAAGATCCGAGTCAGCAAGTAGTCAGTCCATCAGGAGTGCAGGTGACCTAGTCTAGAAGAGAGAAGGGGGACAAGAAGGGCCTATGTGTGTTGAGAGAGGAATATATAGGTTAATTTTCATTTCTTTAAAAAAAACAAATGAATTTTAAAAAATTTGTGAACACAATCAGAGTAATTAAATTTAAATAAAAATCAAAAATTTAGAAATGAAAATTTAATCTAACCTATATAGTAAAGTGTTCCCAATCATCGCGTATTGCAATTATATCACTTGATGTTGCTTTTTTATATAAATAAATTTCCTTTTAGTTTTTATTTATTTATTTATTATTACAATATTGTTTGTTTTTTTTTTATGGAAGATAAAATAACAACATCACAATGTACAATTGCAATTGAGAAAGTCTTTAATATAGAAATGTGATAAATTTTGCTAAAATATACTCACTCTGTTAATAAGATAGGGCTTTGTATGAAATAGCGGAACAACGCCCTTTACAATAAAATATCAGTCAATATAATATTTAAGACATAGGCAAAAGAAAACATTGGGAACACTACCTGCCTACCTATATGATTTTTTTGTTTAATGGCTATTTGAATAACCTATACTAACTCTATCAAAATAAATTTAAAAAAAATTTCAGAATAGAATTGAATATTACTTTTATATTATATTTATAATTAATGTTTTGGATTCAATCATTTATTTATCTTTGAATTTTTGAAAGATTCATTTTGTAATTTCTTTTTTTTTTATGAAAATAGCCGATTCAATTTTGAGGCCATATTATTGAATAAATAATCTATTACAATTTCACATTAAGTTTGAACAATTTAAAATTTTCTACAGATAAATAAATTTATGTAGAAAATTTAGATTATTGGAAAAATTCCTAAGCAACATAGGGAAGTTTAAAATTGATCTAGATTTTTGAATAATATATTTTTTTATTACCAATTTGATATAATAAAACAAATTGATAATAGTTGAAAATATATCAATATAAAATCATAATCTTGAAAGTACCCTTAATTATTTGGAAATTTCCATAAACCAAAACTACTTATCTTTAGTTGTCTGAAAAATTTAACAAATGCTCAAATCTATGTAAAATTGTAAAGTATGATGATCTGAGTTTCCTTTAAAATAAACGCTGGTCTTACTTTACTTTAAAAAATGGTCCTGTAGAGGCATGAGGATGATCCTCGTAGCTTGAAGATGTCCCCGTAGTGGCTTTCAAATGATATCGAAGTAGCTCGTAAATGATCTCGGGGCGGCTTCAAATGCAGTAGAACACGAAGTAGCTCGTAGATAAAGCCGTAGTAGCTCGGAGATGGACTCAGTAATTTCAGAATGTCGGGTTGGATCTAAAGAAAAAATATAATCTTTAGAAAAAGCAAAAAAGAAAATAGAATAAATATAAAAAAATAATAAAAAAAAAGATCTTTTTAAATCTATTTTCCTTGAACGATTTAAGTTATATGTATTTACAATAATAGTAATAATAGTAAATTTGCGAGATGAGTTTGTGTTTGATTGGGCAAAAATTGCCCCCCCCCCCCCCCCCAGGAGTCGAACCAGGACAGCCTGCAGCCTGCCGCGAAAGGGTGGAGTCAAACACTCATCTCGCAAATTTACACAGTCAAACGATATATTGACTGGGTTAGTTTCAAGAGATAATATTCTAAAATATACTAACATTCTTACGATAGGAGGCAGATTTAAGAATTTTTTTAACCTTTGTCTTAAAGACAAAGTGGGTGATGTTTATTCCCCGAAATGTCGACAAATAATATTAAAAAAACATGGGTCGAAAAAAAAATCATTTACTTTGAATCATCTAATAAAATTAAAATTAGATATATTTTTGCCATGGGTGAAATATATTTGAAATAAGATGGTTAGATAAGATTTATTAATTAAGAAAAAAAAATTGTCATGTAATTATATTATTTACTATGTGGGCCACCGAAGGCTGGCCGAACAGCTAGTAAATATTAAAATATTAATGAAAACATGTGTTTTATAGGACTAAGATATGTAATCTGGACAAAATTTCTACATGTATTAAATGAGAAGAAAATATATTTTAATAAAAATCGATAATAAACATTTTTCTTTTACTTTTAGAAAGGTTTATTTATTGATAATTTTTAGTGTAGTCCAAAAAACTATTGGAAAGTCCATTTGAACTTATGTGAGTTGGAAGGAGAGGGAGAAATGCCCCCCCCCTTCCCCCTGTGTTCCTCCAACTGGCACTTATGAATTACAAAGAACATTCAGTTTGCAAAGAGAATTAAAATGGGAAGAAATTTAAAAAAGTCGTTAAAGCGTTGTAAAATCAACACAAAGATGCACTTAAAAATTATCGTGTAATTTTAATTAATAAACATTCCCTTCTATTTTTTGAAATATTTGATGATTCTAAATCTAATTAATAATGAATAATAAAGAATATTTAAATAAAATAAGAAATTAACTCATATGACACGAAAAGTATTTTATTATTTACATATGAATGATTTAAAACTTAATCAAATTAAAATTTTATATTCCATTTAAATGTTGAAAATAAAATGAAATGAATTACCTGAATGATTTGTAATTAGCAAATTGGAGGAGGCGAGGGACGTGGATTTTTTGCTTGAGCCAGCGTCGGCGTCCAGAGCTCGTCTGCCGGGTGGGGAGTGAGGGCAGAGGCGAGCAAGCGCCGAGGAGAAGGTAGGGAGGGAAGGAGCTTGGGTGGAGGGGGAGGGCGGGGTGTGATGGAAGATTTAGCCTCAACAATCACTCACACTAATAAAAAATATTTCATTGTTTGAAATAAATTATTAAAAAAAAAAATCGATATTTAAAAAATTTTTTTTCGATCATGTATTTTATATCACTGTATTTTCTACTATGTATTTTCTATTACTGTATTTTCGATCATGTAATTTATATTACTGTTTTTCGATTATGTATTTTATATTATTGTAACTATTGTATTTTATTGTAAAGAGATTGTAAAAAAAAAGAGAATGGCTGGATGGCCGACAGCCAATAAATAAATAATAAAAAAAAAAAATAAAAGTATGGGAAAATATTTATATTTTGTTACCATGGCAACCATTTCTCCTATCTTTTCTATGAAGTACAAGAGTAAAGTGGTCTTCAGATGATTTTAACGGATAATGGGAATATACATTTCAAAGAGCATCTAAAAAATAATTGATTTTTGAATTTTTATCAAAATCGTTGCAGCGAATTTTGAGAAAATCGAAAAAACTGAAAAAGTACATCAGTACTCAGTACATCATTACTATTACCCTTTGGCCAATTTTGTTTAAAAGCTTATTTTCACGCCTCAGGTGGGGTGCCTAACTTACATATAAAATTTCAACCTCCTAGCTCAATTCCTTCATGCTTTAAATTGAACCCAGACAGACACACACACACAGACAGACAGACCATGTCGCGAAAACGACTTTTTACTTTCTCTTACCATCGATATATGTTAAAACTATTGGATTCATGTCAAAAATTCGATGTCGAATTCGATGGATATACACGTTTTGAGGTCCCCTGAAACCAAAAAAGTGGTTTTCGCGACAAGGTCTGTCTGTGTGTCTGTCTAGGTTCAATTTAAAGCATGAAGGAATTGAGCTAGGAGGTTTAAATTTTATATTTAAGTTAAGCACCATCCTGAGGCGTGAAAATAAGCTTTTTGTCAAAATCGGCCAAAGAGTACTAGTACTTTACTGATGTACTTTTTCAGTTTTTTTCGATTTTCTCAAAATTTGCTCCAACGATTTTTTTTAAAATTCAAAAATCAATTATTTTTTAAATTCTTTTTAAAATGTATATTCTCATTTTATCATTGAAACCTTCTGAAGACCACTTTACTCTTGTACTCCATAGAAAAGATAGAAGAAATGGTTGCCATGGTTACAAAATATAAATATTTTCCCATACTTATAAATTTTACATCTGAATTCAAATGTTCCGTACTGTCGGGAACTAAATATATGTCGACACGAAAAATCTGGTGTGACAAGCACAGAATACAACTTTCGATTACCGAAGGTAAGAGAAAGTTGTGTGTTGTGCGCCAGTCACACCAAATTTTTTGCATTCTGGGGACCTCAAAACATGAAGATCCATCAAAATATCGACATCGAATTTTTGACATGAATCCATATACTTTCTCTCTCTCAATATTTTTTTTTTTTTTTTTGAATGAGTGCATAAGGACCGAAGACCTATAATGACCAGTAGTCACATGCAGCCAGGAAGAAAATAAAAACAAAAGGAGAAGCATAAAAGGGAAACTCTACTGCGGAAACTGAGAAGTGCCTGTTGAGGTTGAAAGTCTGAAGATTGTAGGTTTTGGGGAAGATAGACGCAGGGAGCTTGTTCCAATCACGGGAGGTCATGTGGACAAAGGAAGAATGAAATTGACTAGTTCTGTTAGTCGTAATCTGAACAGCATAGGGATGCTGGGACGATGCCTTTCTTGTGTTCAGTAAATATGTTGCATTGGGTGGAATAATCGATTTTAATTAGGCAGAGCATTGACCATGGTAATACCTGTAGAAGGGAGAGAGTGCAGACACGCTTCTTCTATGATCTAGTGACTGTAGGGATGCGGTAAGGGTAGTATCACCTATCAGTCTAATTGCACGCCTCTGTATGGCTTCCGAGGAGGAGAGAGCGTCTTTCGACGCCCCTCGCCAAAGGTGGGAACCATATTCAAGACACAAATTTTATATATATATATATATATATATATATATTCATATTAACATATACATATAGATAAGAGTAAGTAAAAAATCTGGTGTGACTGGCGCACAGAACACAACTTTCTCTTACCTTCGGTAATCGAAAGTTGTGTTCTGTACTTGACCCACCAGATTTTTTGTGTCGACATATATTTAGTTTCCGACAGTAGGCCTACGGTACATTCGATTTTCAAGATGTAAAATTTCTAAGTATGTATAAATATGGGATATAGTAGTTGTTTTTAGCTGGGAATCGTAGTTGAGGACGATAAGGAGAATAAAAACCAGCAAAGTTTTCTCTCTCAGGACTCCAATTTATTTGCAAATATTTCGGTTCCTATACAGGGGCCTCCTCAGTGCATATCTATGAATTTAGGCAATATATTTATTTTTTCATTTTTACAATTTGAAAAATTAATTCTTACATGTTATTTACTTACATGAAATTTATGAGAGAGATTATCAATTTGGTAAAAATATATTTGAGAAAACATTTGAGCGCATGAGCTTCGTGCCTGGTCGTTCTATGCCAGTATATGATCTAATTAACAGGTTAATTAAAATATTTGACCACTGCTCCTCCCACCAATTCTCTTTCCTGCGCATGTCTTTTGTCACGCTCTCACATTCTCACATAATTCTCACATTTACATACCGGAAAAACATCCCCAACCTCACCACTTTTCTTATTACATTTTTATATATTAAGGGGTTTTCAATTTTCCCTTTGTATTTCAAACATTTTATTTTTATTTTTAATTTTATTTTTATTTTTATTTCTATTATAATTTTTTAATTTTTTATTTTTAGATATCTCACACGCGCATAATTTAACAAATAAGTTTTATCTAAAAAATGATACAAAATGTAGGCAGATCCCTTCCGTGTCAGTCTGAAGATTTACTGCCCTATCTCTATCCAGATATATATGACATTTCTCTAAAAATTCTCTCTTGTCCCTGTCTCGTTCGGAAGTTAAAATCTTTACGTTATCAAAATCCCAGGCATGATTGTTATTAAGTTCATGTTGTGACAATGCAGTTACTCCCACTCCTTTGAATACTGACCTCTTATGTTCTTCTGTTCGGATTTCTAACGTTCTTTTGGTTTGCCCTATATATAATTTTTGACAGTCTTTACATTCAATAGAATATACTACATTTTTATTTTTCATTTTTGGAGTAGGATCTTTATTATTATAAAGAGGAAGGAGGTTGTTAAACGGTATAAAAACTGCCTGGACGTTGATTTTGGCTAGTATGTTTTTCATTTTTTCAGAGGCCCAGCTTATATAGGGAAATGACATGTATATGTATATATTTATATGTATATGTATATATATATATATATTTTGGCCTCTATCAGCCAAGTTATACATCAGTAAAATACTAGTACTCTTTGGCCGATTTTGTTTAAAAGCTTCGTGTTACGTCCCATGGGGGTGCCTAACTTAAATATAAAAGTTCAACCTCCTAGCTCTTTTCGTTCTTGAGATATTTTGTTCACAGGCACACAGACAGACAGACAGACACACACACACACACACACAGGCAAAGAGACCATGTCGCGAAAACCACTTTTTTGGATTCAGGGGACCTCAAAACATGTATATCCATCAAAATCTCGACATTGAATTTTTGACATGAATCCAATACTTTCTCTCTCTATATATTAACATATATAGAGGTAAGAAAAAAGTAATATATATATATATATATATATATATATATATAGAGAGAGAGAGAGAGAGGTAAGAGAAAGTAAAAATTGATAATTTCTAATTTGTAGGCAAAAATATTCCAAATTCAATAATATACATGTTATTTTTTAATCAAAAATTCCTTTAAACATTTTAAAATTTATTTTTCTTGAATTTTAAAAATTTCGAGACATGTTTTGAATGAGATATTATAAACAAAAGGGCTCTCGGTTTCAAACTTTTCAAAATTCAACTTTGAAATTCTCTTATTAAATGATTAAGTATTGTTATATATGGACCCTGTTATGCAATGGTGTGTCAAAGACCAAACATCGAGTTTTGAGAAAATCAACATTAAAGTTTTTTGTTTACATTGGATTATATATAATTTTTTTTGTCAATTGTGCAAGTAACATTAAATATAAATTTTTTTAGTACATATTTCATAAAAAATACTATTAATTATAGCATTTGAAACAATATTCCGTGCTTAACTCAATTTTGAATTTTCTGGTCTTTGACACACCATTACATAACAGGGTCCATAAGGCCTATGTATACAATATTAATCAGTTTTATAACATCTTAAGATTTATTAAAGCTTTCTTGTATTATTTTCAGTCGGATATAGTTCACCAATCAGTATACGAACTGGTTCATTCGGAGGATCGGGAAGAATTACAACGGCAATTAATGTGGAATTCATTTTTACCGGCGGAGTCAGCAAACGCCGGGCTCCAAGAAGTACTCCAGCCAGAACATAGTCAACTTCTGGAAAGGAGCTTTACTGTGAGGTTTAGATGCCTCCTGGACAACACCTCGGGCTTTCTGGTAGGTCACTCCTTTTTTTATCCTCTCTTTTGTAATCTTTTTTGGATCAAGTTGAGTGAATTATGTTGATCTCAATGATTAATCCCTAAAGCAAAGGACAGGGCAACGTCTAACCCTAACTGCTAGGGGTTTAATTTATTGGACTAAAAATAGCCGGGGCCCTTTCTAATTTTGTAAAGATTATATACTGTATGAGGTTTGGAGACATTGTGTTCGGATGCCAAATTGCCCTGCAGGACTTACACGGGCTCTGGTCACGCCACAGGACAATAACAGCCCCCAAGGCCCCGGGAACATCCCTTTCCAGGACAATTTATCCCTTGCTCGCTGACCATGACCCCCGGCCGGGGTTCAATCCCCGGGGTCGATAGTGGGTCAGGCTAATTAAAAATTTCATTCTCCCTTCTAAGGACAAAGGACCTGACCTCAAAGGGAAATAAAATACTAATTAAATATTATATTCATTATTTAAATAGAATATTAAGTAGTTGATTTACTCTCACCTACTTATTATTAATATTGCTTGAATAAACACAGAGACCTTATTTGCTTCTTTTGAACTTTGAACAAATAAAATTAATAAAAAAAAATAATTAAATCAATGAAAGGAATTTAATCTTTATGATATAAGAAAAAAAAGTTTGGGTTTATGGTTCGGATTGCGCCCCCTGAATTCGAACTTCCATGCTTTCGCGGCGGGCGGACTACCTTTATCCTAAGTCACTGGCCCAATAAATAATTCGAAAAAGAGTTAAAAAAAAACTAGTAGAGAGCTAGTATAAAAATAGGGAGACTTAATGAGTTTAAGGTAGAAATCTCCATTATTATAATCTAAAATATATAAAAAAAAAAAAAAATTTAAGATAATTTTTATTAATTCAAGAAAAAAAGTGAAATCAAAACTACCCTCGAGACGTGTTATAATTATTTCATTTTTGATTAATTTCCTAGGATAATTCTATTTTTTTATATATATATTATACAAAAAAAAAAAAAAATAATAATTTAATTTTCTACAGAGATGAGCTTGAAATGAAAGAAAACCATGCTCTATAATTATAGTCATTTGCAGAGAGACGCCACCTGAATTAAATTATCTTTCCGACAGAAATATTTCGTTTATATATCATACATAAGAAGTCATCATGTAGGCCTACCTATAGAGAGAAATAAAAATTATTATTATTTTTTTTATTTAGGTAAATAGATATCCGATTAATTACGGATGGAACTGCTTCGAACGAATCGTGTCTGTCAAAAGAATAAAATTTCTTAAGTTCCAACTCCTCATTTATTAAAAGCAAATGGTCGGTAATACTGTTAACCTTGTATTCTAACAATTAATCGTCCTGAGAAAGGTCGTGATTTGCGACCGAAACGTCGACGGTTAATAATTAAATAAAAGTTTTTTATTTAATTCCTTGACTGCAAAGCCTCCTATACCCAATTTAAGATTAATATCTTTTTTTATTTTGTTTTAGCGATTGGATATTAGGGGGCGAGTGAAAGTTCTTCACGGACAAAATCGTAAAACTGAAGAACCGCCTCTCGCTCTCTTTGCCATCTGCACACCGTTTGGACCACCTTCATTATTAGAAATTCCTCAAAAAGAAGTGATGTTTAAGAGCAAACATAAATTAGACCTCACACTTGTGTCAATGGATCAAAGGTATTTATTATTTGTGCATAAAATTTTCCAATAATAAGTTACCAAATTAAAAAAAAAATTATTCACTTAAATTATTCTATGAAAAATTATTTTTTTTAAGGATTTTTATTCACTTTTACTTAATCAATCAAAGAAAAAATTAAATAAAACTAAAGTTATAAAAATTCTTTATATGTACCGATATGTATGTTCTCCATGAAATGTAAATAAAAGTTGTAATTAATTTTTTTAAACCGAAAACTAGGTAAACTGCAGAAAGTGCTGCTTTTTGTGGTTTTTGTATAATTATTTTAAAAAAAGAAAGATAATTTCGCGAATAAGAAGCTAAAGGATTTTAATTTTTCAAAACAATCATTATTTTCTATCAGACAGACTCCGACTGACTGTTTATTTCAAAAAAATAATTTAAAAATCAATCTGTATTTTTATAACTTGAAAAATTCAATTGAAATAAATAGGGACGAGATCTAAATGGGTCAAAAAAGACCTTAAGCGGATAAAAAAAAAAAAAAAAAAAAATTGTGAAATAAATTTACTACAAATACCTAAAAATTACTTTCCAATAAAATTGAAATAAAAATTTAATAAAAATATAGAAGGGACGAGAGCATTCCCGGGAACAGCAGCCAGATGGATTAAAAAGCTTTATATTCTGTTGCCGACGTTTTGGGTGCTAGTCGCACTCATCCTCAGCAAGCAAAATTGTCAAAATTTAGTAAAAGATATGCGGTACTGGAATTTAATTTATGCATGTATAAATATTTATTAGTTCTTAGAATCGATAGCATGTACTATAATAAAATATATTCTTCGACGAAAATTAATTCTTGGTCGAAGAGTAGATTTTATTATTGTACATGCTAATGTATAAACATGAAATTAAATTCCAGTACATAACATGTACAATTTTTCTTGCTCTGAAGATGAGTGCGATTAGCACCTGAAACGTCGGAAACAGAATATAAAGGTTTTTATTTCACCTGGGTGCTGTTCCCGGAATGTGCCAGTCCCTTTTTTTTAAATGAATATCTACAGCCATTCAGCTCAAGAAATTTTATCTAATATTTCTATTTCTTTTCAGGGGAAAAGCCCTCCTTGGTTATTCAGATTCTGAGTTGGCCAATCTAGGAGGCTATGATCTGGTTCACTATGACGATCTTGCCTACGTCGCCTCTGCACATCAGGAGTGTAAGTATTCCACTAAATAATATCCTGCTAAGTTATTGTATGATCTGTTATATTAATTAATTCATTCTAGTTTAAATTTCTAAGAAAACTTGTTAAACTTAATTTGTAATTGGAGGCTGACATGTAACACGAAGTTTTTGAACGAAATCGGCCAAAGAATATTAGTACTTTACTGATGTACTTTTTCAGTTTTTTTCGATTTTCTCAAAATTCGATTTGGATTAAAATTCATAAATCAATTATTTTTAAATTAGGCCACTCTTTAAAACGTATATTCTCATTTCGCCTCCAAAATTGTCTGAAGTACACTTTACTTTATATCTTAATTATCAAATTTCAAACTAGTTTTTTTCTTTCTTCAGATATTTTGTCCATCCATACACGGGCCCAGAGAGAGACAAACTATTTTGCCGACTTGTTTGGTGAACTCAGGGAATAAAATCGTGTATTTTCATCAAATTCTCGACATGGAATTTTTGACATGCCAATACTTTCTCTTTTTATATACAGTATAGGCCTATATGAAAATAAAAAATTAAAGAAACAATCTTTTTTAGTTTCTCTTATGTTTACTTTTTGACACAACGTCTTACAAATCATGTCTATAGTGGCAGGTTAGGGGGCATGCACGAAAAAGTTTTTTGTTTTTTCCATTTTCACGATCGTTAGGCCTATATGATAGAGATGTGATAGAGAAAAGATGCACGCCGGTCCGTGGCACGGCCAGGTGCTTGGTGGGGGAAGGGGCACATTGACATGAAGAGGGCAGCTCGAGTAACTCGTGGTCTCCATCCACTTCAAGGGCGGATACAAGGGGGGGGGGGGTAAAGGGGGGTAATTACCCCCCCCCCCCCCGAGATTTGAAAAAATACCTTTTTTTTGCAAAAAAATTTATTTTTCACGTAAAATTTTAAATGATGAAGATAGGGGCAGCCTGGTTATTCACCCTTTTCAATAAAATTTTAAAAATTAATACTTAAAAATTTGATTTGTATTTATATTCTGGCAAACAAGTACAGAATGCGCCTTTAAATTACTGAAATTAAGAAAAAATAGTGTGCTGTGCGACGAGTCACTCCAAATTACCCCCCCCCCCCCCCCCCCGAGAAACACCTCTGGATTCGCCCTTGATCCACTTACTCACAAGGAGTGAACCCCTATGTGCATTTAAAGTTAAAAATAGAATATTTTGTTTATTAATATTATAAATTTATATAGAATCATCGACTTTAAAACAAATTTTCTTTTATAATAGAATTATAATGTGATGGTGTTGATTAACTTCCTTCCCTTGGTGTTACGTTACAGTGCTCAAGACGGGTGCTTCGGGGATGATCGCATACCGGTTCCAAACCAAGGACGGTCAGTGGCAATGGCTCCAGACGAGCTCCAGGCTCGTCTACAAGAACTCTAAGCCAGACTTTGTTATCAGCACGCATCGACCTCTCATGTAAGAAGCTCCTCTTCTTTAAAAATATCTTATTATTTGTTGTCTGGGAGAATTTAATAAAATAATAAAATGATGTTGCAAAACTTCTTCTTAAACAAAGCTAAGTATCGAGTGTGTAGAAAGAGAAAAAGAAACTTCAATAGAAAAGAAGAAATAGTCTTAGTCCATGATCTTGAACTAAGCCACTGCTTTTCACCATAGGCGATACTAGGGGGGGGGGGCGTCCCCCTCCCCCCAGAAGGCTCCCGGCCCAAGAAAAATTGAGTCAATATGGGGTCTTCCAGGCCCCTCAGGAGGATGGCTGGTCACATGGCCCCTCAGTGCCGCAACAAGGGCGGGGCCGAGGGGGGTACGATCCCCGGGCGCATTAAAGAGGCGCCGGCAGCGTTTATAATTTTACAAAAAAAATTGTATTATTCATTGTAGTGAATTCAAAAAATAACAAACTTATCTAAAAACAGCCATCTGGTCTAGAAGGGGGGGGGGGGGTTGAAATTAGTCCAGGAGCGCTAGAATTGGGGGCGGCATTTTGACTGTAAGCAGATTAAATGTTCAATAAATATTTAATAAAATATAATTTTTTTTTGGTAGTGGGGACGCAAATCATAATTTTGGCACCGGGGGTATTTTTACTAACAAGTAAGTGCGGCCCTGTTTGCCCCCCAGCCAAATTCCATAGTTACGCCCATTTGTGCCAGTCATTTTTTTATTTACAAAAATAATTGAACAAATGTGGACATATTTAGTAAAAAAAATAATAATGCCTAAAATTTACCGACTGCTTAGAGCGTCAATCAATTAATAGTTTGCATTATCGACACGCGAGGAGCCACTAATCAAGGTCGCCTTGTAGTTATGCAAAAATTTTCACAGATGAATAAAACCATGCCTATTTTCTAGGAGATTTCGAATATTAATCTGATTTTTTTTTTTAATGAATTGGTTTTCATTAAAATTCAATTCAATTAAAATACATAATAGTCATATGCGTTTGTTTTGTTTAAAATTGACCTGGGAAATATCGATGACGTAGGCCCATCATATTAAATTTAAGGAAAGAAAATTACAAAAAAGTACATTAGTAATTTATAAAGATATTTATTAAATTAATAAAAAAGATTTTTTTTTAATAATTGCAACAAAATTAAGTACATTGTGAAGTACTTCTCATTTTTTTTAACAAATTTTTATCAATGATGATAGGTGCAGGTCCTATGCTAATTTCTTATAATTGAAAAAAATGTCTTTTTAGTTTTCTCCGTTTTCTAAAATACTTGACATGCCATAACCTTATGTAAATTTTTATTAATTTCATTAGCTTAGTGAATTTTTTTTATTTTTATTTTTTTTTTTTTTTACTAATTATTAACATCCTTTTTAGGGAAGAAGAAGGTCGCGATCTTCTAGGTAAACGTACTATGGACTTCAAAGTGAGCTATCTTGATGCTGGTCTTACAAACAGCTATTTTGCTGATGCGGAACAAATTGTAAATACAGGCGGAGGAGGCAATGGAGGGAATGGTGTCGGTGGCAATAATGGAAACGGTTCAACGAGTGGAAACGCAACGCCTGGAACCAACACTGTTGGCACTACAACAACATCTCCTCACCAAACAGGCCAGGCGCAACGTGTAAATCGAAGATATAAAACACAACTTAGAGATTTTCTATCAACATGTCGAAGTAAACGTAAATTAGCAGCAGGAACAGCAGCTGCAGCTGCTGCTGCTGCTGCCGCCGCCGCTGCTGCAGCCGGAACCGTTCCCTCCCCTGCAACTGCGGCACCTGCCACTGCCGCCCCAATGCCAGATTATGCAGATACAACAAGTGCAGCTGCAGCTGCAGTTGCTGCTGCATATTCTAATTTGGGGAATATGTATCCCTCCGCGTATTCCACAACCGGTGTAACCACAGCCACAGATAATGGACTTTCCACATATATCTCCGGACATTCTAGTAACTTCCATCAAAGTCTTTACCCTACAACGCTAGATAATCGGTTTCTTACTACAACGGAAAACCTCTTCCACCAATACCGGCCATTACCTAGTTATTATCCTGAATATCATCACTCGGCAAGCGCTGGTTATGTTAGTAATGGCTTCCTAGATATGTCCCCGCGTAGCGGTGGATGTACATTACCTACTTATGAAACCTCTCCGGCCACTACAACGCACCATTTGCATCACAAACCAACAGAGGATAAATTATATTCGTGCCAGCAATTAGTAGATCCCACACCGGTAGCAAAATATGCCGCAGTCGTTGACCGAGGTTACAAATGTATCGATGTAGCCACGCCATATGCAGCCACCATTCAGCCTTTAGTAATGGCAGCTGCAACAACCCTAGCCAAAACAAAACATTCCCCTGACCAAACGACCAATTCTGCAGCTCCCTCACCAGTGGCGAATGGTCTCGTTACGCCCAAACTTGAAGTCAAATCCGAATCTACGAATGCTAATATGTTAACATCGGATGCGGATTTGGCTTCTGGTCATTATCCAGTGACAACATCTGGCGATGCGCCACGACAGACTGTTTTAATGTGGGGTAGTGGTACGGGAACAACGACAACACGTAGTTCACCGCAAGGTACCCAACATAATGGTATAAAGTATTCTACAAGTAATGGAGGAAATACCGGAGACCCTCTCAAATCACTCGCGGAGATGAACACAATGGAGACGGCGGTAACCTCTGCCGGGAAATGGGTCAAGTCTGAAGTGAAGACATCGTACCACACGCCGAACCACGTGAACCATGCGAGCTACGCGTCTGCGCCGTCGGAGGGCGGCGAGGTATGGCCCGTGCACCAACAGTACCAGTACTATCCTTACACCAGTCCGTACCATCATGCACCCCAGTGAGTCAAACACACTTTATCATTTTATCAAATTTAGTTCACGGCTTGGAGCTTTGAATTTAAACCGTATTTCAAAAATGATCAAAAATTTTTAATTATGAATAAAAAATTAATAAATCATAACATTTTTGGATAAATATCTCAAAGATAAAAATTTTTAACAAGTTTATAAAATTTGAATCAGTAGGGTTTTCTAAATTATTTTTAAATTGTAATGAAAAGCAATTTTTTCCGAAAATTACTAATACACCATCGAATAGAGGTTAGCATTCAAGTGGCGGGAGTTCGGGCCCCGATAATAAGGACTTCTGGTGGTGGAAGTTCATCCAATCGTGATTACAAATGCACAGCTTAAAATTATAAGTAGCGGCGACGGTATCATATCGCACTTCCTTATTTCCACAAAAATACAAAAAGTTGAAGAAGTATAAGTCTAATCCCTTGAAATGTTGTTTGACAGGATATTTTAATAAGTAATATTTTAATAAATTTTTAACCCTTCTTAATATTTTTGATCATTTTTGAGAAAAATATCGAAATTTGAAAAAAATTTATAATTTTCAAAAATAATTTTGAATTTATTTTGTTTTTGACTCACTAGTAAAAAAATAAATGTACCCTTTTTTTATGCAAAGCTCCAAGCTGCTTAAATAAGATTTATTTTACTTGCATGCTGTAGATTCTTTCTCTTTTTCAAAATCTTGCATTGTTATTATTTATTCTTCACTTTTTACCTCACTTTTTTAAGCAATTTTTTATTCATAAAAATTTACTTATTCATTTTTCTATAAATTTTTATAAAACTATTTTTAATTGATGCATGAAATAAGAATTTTTTTAAGAGTTTTCTAATGATATTAAGAATTGAAGAAGGGCCTAAGATAATTAGAATGTATAGATAGCCTCATGAACATATAGGCCTAAAAGTAGCTCGAAATTTAATTTTTTCCCCCACTTGTTCTCAAATTGATCATTTCGGTATTGGTATTTTATTTGTCCTTTAAAACGAAAGCAAATTACGTCACTCTGCTTAAAATCTTTGTGGACCACAAAATTATTATTTTTAGAATTTTACATCGTTTTTTTTTTAGGTCAAGGGGTGGAGTTAATATAATAAATTAATCACTCTAAAATCTGATGAATAATTTATATTTATCTTATCTCTCTCTTCATTTCGTTATTTTTTTTTTTCATCTTCTTTCGCTTTGTGTAAATTTTATCTATCTATTTGACTTTTCGTGCGTTTTTTTTAATCCACCTTTTTTTTCCACAATTTAAAATATCATTAAAGATAATCTTACTATCCAAACATTTTACAACTCCTCCCTTAAAAAAAAAATAAACTTTTGAATTAAAAATAAAAATCGTGTTTTGTGAATACCTGGGAATTTTAAAACATTAAACTAAGCCTATCTACTGGTCTTATCTAATTTCGTGCTTTATTATTTTTTTTTTTTTTTTTATTTTAATAAAACTTTTTAATAAAAGATATTAAAAGAAAACTTATTACAAGTAGATAACTGAACTAGAAAAGAATAGTGTTAAACATATGCAGTGTTTTATTAATAGTCCTGTTTTTGTTTGTCCAAATTCATTATTCATTATTTGGGACAAAGGGTATCTAGCCATTAAATCGAAAAAAAGCCTTTATCAATTTTATACTATTTTTAAAATAATCTCCAAGATATTGTTGACTATTGTGTAATTTTACATTAATAAATCATCCCCTTTACTAAATTAAAATGAACCTCTCCACCCCCTTTCGCTTCCCTCCTCTCCATCCATAAAACAAAAGAATTCAGATCCATTTCAATAAATAATTCAAAGATAACTCGTTGAAATAAAATTTTTTATTATAAAACAAATATTGCGAAATCATATTGATTATTTTCTGAACAAGTAATTTATTATTTCCCTTCTTGCTCTTACTATCAACTTCTAACTTTTGTTTCATGATGATATAATAAAGAAAAGCTATAAGGCCCATTCTACATCCGAGAAAAAATGATTCAAAATGATCGAGGAATACACACGCCCACAGCAGGTCTGCATAGTGAATCTTGAGGGACACACAGGGATACACACGCCCGCATCAGGGACACACATTTTTCTTCTGGTCACTTTCGATCTACTGTGTGTCTCTGGTGCGGGCGCATAGGCGTAGCCAGAAATTTTCGATGGGGGGGGTTTAGGATTATTTCTCCCCCCCCGACTAATAGGGCAGTGTAGGGCGTCTAATGAAATATATGACTATCCACTTACCCCACCTTCGCTTCGCCCCCTGGACCCCCCTCGAGGTGGCTCGGGCCCGCCCTTTCTTAATTAAGTGCCGCAATTTTTCAATCACCTCGTATCAGACAATAAAAATGCAACTCTCTTAAATTTATGTCTATGAGCCTAAAATACCGGTGTCACTGTTTCTCTTGACCAGAGTCCCATCTCAGATCTCTTTTGAAAAAATAAATAATAAATTTATTTATATAATAATTTTTATTATTTTTCATTTGCGAGATTTAATCAATTTTAAGCGGCTTTAATTTTTTATAAAGCATAACAAAAATCATTTCTTTTCTATTGAAAAATTCTGAATTTTCTAGAATTTTTTGCGTTTTATTTAATTTTTTTTTTTTAAGGTAGAGAAAATTATTATATTTTACTTTCTCTTACCCTATAAATGAAATATATAGAGAGAAAAAGTATTTTGTATTATAGAGCTTAAATATCTAGTCATGGCTTGGGTCCAATGGGGGGTTTGAACCCCCAAATCCCCCCCCGTGGCTACGCCTATGTGCGGGCGTGTGTATCCCTGTGTGTCCCTCAAGGTCAGGGGCGGATTAAAGGGGGGAGGGTGATCGCCCCCACCGCCCCCCGAGAAGAAATTCAAACAGGAACTAGTAATCTAAAGAAATTATGATTTCCGCTCTTTAATTTCAATTGAATTTGTTACCAATCAATTTAAATAAATAGGAAAGGGGTCTAAATGGTTATAGATGCCGACAAAGTCCTTAAATAAAAAAAAAATAAAAAAAAAAACCGCCCCCCCCCCCCGACAAAATTGCATTAATCCGCCAGTGTTCAAGGTTCACTATGCAAACCTGCTGAGGGCGTGTGTCCCTCGATCATTTTTACTCGGGACACGAGCGCGTTTTAAACGCTTCAACAGGTCTATTCTCTAAAAACTGAGGTTAAAATTTAAAATAAACAAATGGGTGTTAAGAAGTAATGTAAAAACAATCAGCGTTAAAAAAAATACTATTCTCTAAACCAAGTTTTAACAGCGATGTTAACATGTTGCTTTTATTTCAAAGCTATCAAAATCATAACCTTACTTAACAAGGGGGGGTTCCCTCTAAATCACTGCTCTCTAGTGGCAATGTCATATTTCCAAACACTTTGAAAAGCAAAATAAATTGCAAAATTTAAAACAAATTTATAAGCTGACAAAAACATGAAAAATATTTTAAATAAAAAACCATTTATAAAAAAAGAAAACTATAAAGATTATAGAAGAAAAAATTTAAGCAATGCCAAGCGCGGCGAAATCTCGGGTGGATGACCCCAACGAATCAGTTTGCTGAACGTCTCCCTGTAGATCGGTATAATATAATTTATAAAAAATTTATATAATTGTATAAACCTGGCCTCAGCAGCTGAGTGGGTAAATAAATAAAATAAAAAAAAAATTTTCAAGAATCAAAACCACTCTACATTTATAAGCGAATCTTAAACCCCATGGGAGGCGGAAGTTGTAAGATTATACGAGTATATAAAAAATATTTTTATCTTTATTTTTGGAACGTCTTAAGCACTGGGGGAGCTTTTACCCCATTTGCCTGGCCCCTAAGGTTGGGTATCTTGGTCTTGAAATTAATTTAGAAAAAAAGCAACGAGATCTAAATGTCGACCCTAAAAAATTAAAATTTCTTCAATAAAGAATTTTGGGCAGGCGACCTAGGATAAAGATAGTCTGCCCGCCGCGAAAGCGTGGAGGTTCTGGTTCGACTCCAGGGGGCGCAATTTTTGCCCAATCAAACAAGAACTTATCTCGCAAATTTGTTATCTTAAATGATTAATATTTCGTAATAGGTCTCCTTTTTTCTCAAATCCCTACCTCATTTTAGATTATTTCTCTCTTCCCGAAATACCAAATCTCTTAATCAAAAATAAATTCTTGATTTTCAAAACTTCCTAATAATAAAATAGAATCCCCCAAAAACCGCTATTCAAATTAAAGGTGAAGGATTAAAAACTACTCTCGAATCCTAAATTTATAAATATTTCAACCGGATATTATATTATGTAGTGACGAGACAATAAAAATTAAATCAATTGGTCCAGCGATTTATATGTTCTATTTTTTTGTGTTTTTCAGCTCCTCGGTCACCGACACCGGTTATCCGCAGATAAACAGGACGGGAGTCCTTTGCTGTCCATCTCTGAGGTGACCAATACCCTCCTCAACCAATGAAGGTGAGAATAATTCCTTAAGACGGCTACACAGGTAACTGCAAACTTGACAAGCATACTCGTGCAATCTTTTTGTACAAGCAAACTGTAGCGTCTTTAGGAGAATTTTGCGCAAGCATTTTAATTGTGCAACCCGCTTGAATTTTTGTATATGAGCATATTTGTGCAAGCAAAACTCTCCGCCATTTTATAGACGTCTTGACATTAGATTTTTATTACTTTCTCTTACCTATGTATATATGTAATATATATATAGAGAGAAAGTATTGGAAGATTCATTTAAAATTTCAATTTAAATATTAAAATTGTGTCTCTATTTAAAGTAAGTGAGTATTTTTTGTTATCTACGAATAAATAATCTTCCGAGTTTAACATTTTTATTTTTCGGCATAAGCTGTTTCTTGCAGAAACATGCTTGAGTGGTGCCGAAGGAAATTTGTGCATGCTGGTACAAAAAGATTGCACATGTATGCTTGTCAAGTTTGCAGTTACGTGTGCACCCGCCTTTATAGCCTTCCCAAAGAAAATTTTTTCATCAAATTTCTATGAATGCCCTTAAAGAAACTTCTGCAATATCTTTTAAATATTTGTTCTATTCGTTTTTTTTTTTTTTTTTTTTATTTAAAAATATGTTGTTTTTTTTTTAGGTTAATATCTTGAAAAACGCACCATGCATCCATTCGACCATCATCAAATCTTATTTAATTACAAATGGAGTTTTACAGGCACTTGTATATATTTATATATATATTTTAATGGCGGAAATCGAGATTTTAATAAAATTATAAAAATATTATTTGCAAGAGACACCAAAAATTACGAATTTGAATTTATAAATATTTTTATAATTTAAATAAAAACAATAATCTGCCGCAGTTCAACTATTAATTTATTAAATATAATTTCGACTTTAAATTAATTACCTATATTGTACATTCCACGATTTTTTTTAATTGTAAAAAATGTTGTTAATTTTTTTTTTCCGATATATAAAAAAAAAAATCGTCTACATGTTTTTCTGTGATAAATGTCGAATTAAAATATAAAATATATATTATTATTATTATTACTATTATTTTGTAAATAATTTTGTCGTTACCTCAATTCAGTTTCTATGCTGGAAAATACTCAAATATATAATTTACAAAAAAAGGGGCTTCGAAGAAATTAAAAAGCCATATTAAAAAAAAATAAAATAATTGGCTGATTGATTAAAAAAAGACAATTTAGAAATATTTGTGTACAAATTAATATATTTTCTATCGTAATTATCTAGCTAATTGTAAAATATTATCTCGATAGAATTATCATGTATAGTAAGTAGATAGTAAATAGATGACACTGTGCTAGATATTCCTTAGGGCCGTCATCGTTTTGGCCCTATATCTTTTAAATGTTTTGTAATAGTATTAATATACCTAATATTATGCCTATATTCTAGTCCTTTAAATAATAATGCTTGGATGCATTCATTTTTATATGATTATAGGCTAGGCATGTCCAAGATTATCGTTATATTATTAGATTACATTTTATCAATTAATTTAAAATACATAACTACAATTTCAAAGATGAAAATTAATAATACTCATATAGTAATTGAAATTTTAGGGTTTTAAAGAGGAACTTAATTTTGAAGAGTCAATAACAGTCCAATGATTAGAGGGGGAGGGGGGGGCGGGAGGTGGTCGAAATTTGTGAAGAAGTGGAGGAGATAAAAGCCTTCTGGTATTATATGAAATTTAATCTTTTTTGGCCTGAACCTCTTAAGTCTCACTTGGGGGTCGCCACTGATGACAATCAAAAACACATATCATAAATATCTTGGAATCTATTTTACCATCCTTGAAAGATTCTTCTCTATATAGTGATGGGGTTGAAATGTTTGGAGTAGGAGTGACACAAAGGCAGTGGCGCATTTAAGGAAAGGAGGGTAATTGGAATAAAAATGATTTATTATAATATTTTTTCTGGCCAAATCGCACTGGGGGGAGGGGAGCGGGGGGGGGTGTCTGGACTCTCCCCATGACCGCTAGAGTTCTACTTCAAAATAAAATAGCAATTTCCAGTATATTAGAATTCAAACTAAATTTTAAATAAAGAAAAAATTTAGTATGTAGAAAGACAAAAGAAATCACAGAGAACAATTTTGCGGAAAAAGGCTTTTTTACTTTCCCTTAACTTTATTAATATGTCAATATATATTTTGAGAGAGAAAGTATAGGTTTTTTAATAAAAAGATATAAGGGCTTTAATTTTGGCATAAAATAGATGAAAAAAAATTCAGAAAATTTTGAAAGATCGTCATGGGAGGGGGGATCCAGCGATGACCTCCTTCCCATGGATCCAAGCCTGATGGGTATATTATTTTCCCTATTTAGTACCCGGAGAAAAGTTCTTTTTTTGAAAGGTATCTTTGAAATATATTTGAGCGGGCTGCGCGACTAGTAAATATATATATGTTCTGGAAGGTTTCCGCGACCGGATATATGCGAAGATAAGTTTTGAGTTGAGATTTACTCAACATCACACGCAACTTAACCCGAGAAAACTTATCTTCGCATATATATATACATATATTTCCGGAATGTCCATCTCCACGCTGTTTGACCAAAAAAGCCCGAGTGTTTTTTAATTATATATTTTCGAGAAATATTGAAATTTTAAAGTAATAATATAATTTTTTCATCTTTGAAAGGGGTAGTTTCATATGCTTTCTATTATTCATCTTCTATTTTATTCAAAAAATTTTGGAGCACAATATTAATTTAAAATTTATTTATTTAAAATATAAAAATTTCTCAATATTGTCGTGTGTTGGTTAATATGAAAAATTTTTTCCATTAAAAAATAAAGCATTCCAGCATTTATATAATGAAAAAATGTAATAAAATGATCTATATATATATATAAATGTAAATAAAACTATAATCAAAATATTGGACATATTATTATTTTGTGCAATATTTTGGCTATTTTCAAAATAAATATAAATATATATATATATATAATATATATAATAAGAATGTATGAAATGTTTATAATAAAAGAAAAATATGTACCTTGATATGTTCTGTTTAAATTGTCTTATTATTTTCCAGATTAAATAATTTTTATTTTTTTAGTCAAGGTTTGTAATATTGATATATTTGTAATATTCGTATAATAATATAAGGAATAGAGCAATTCATCGAATAGTTCAGGTCCAAAACTAAGAATAAATTTAACAAAAAATAAGTTTAGCTAATCGGCTCCGCATATTCAACCTAGCTACTTTGATAGAGCCTCTTATACTAGAAGTTCGCTTCCCCTTCCAAACAATAAAGATTTTTCAAAATTAAATTAGATACCAATTAATTTAGAAAAATGGCGTCGTGATACAATGGAATCAGATACCGAAAAAGACTTTAAATCAGTTTCCCAACCTTTTGAAGTTCATGGCACCCTTGGGAATAACATTTAACACTAGGGGACTCTACCTTTAAAAAAAAATTAGGTTTAATATGTAAATTTATCAGTCAGAAACTCGTATAACTGAATCGACCACTATTACCATCTGCAGTGCATGGGAGTAAACTTATTTTATTTCAAGCCCTTACAAGATTTTAGGCTTAAGTATAGGGTAATTTTTTTTATCAATATCTTTCGGCACCCCTTAGCCAAGCACCCTTGGGTGCCGGGGCACACCGGTTGGGAACCACTGCTTTAAATAAATAAAAAAAACTTTTTAAATTTTTAAGAAAAATATTTTAGTTGAAGAAAATTCATATAATTAATATTACTAAATCAAACAGCCGAAAAAGAAGGGGATGCCGCCTGGAGACCAACCACGGATCTGCAGATTTGTACTCAGCATGGTAGGGCATCCTACCAAAAAACTATGGGAAGTACAAATCGGCAGATCCGTGATTCGACTTTCTCCCTTTTTCGGCTGTTAGATTTAGTAAATATTAATCATATTCTATCATAATTTAAATAAGCGAGTGCGTACTGTGGTCCAACAGTAGGGCATGTTGAGCGTAAATCGACAAGATCCGTGGTGCAACTCCCGGCGGTACCTACATTTTTCGCTTATTTAAATTAATAAATACTTGGTTATATGTTTTTCATAATTACCTCATGGACCAACACATGATATATATAATTCTTTATTTATTAATCATATTTTAGTTTTTATTTGAAAATTTTACGACTAATCGAAGTTTCTTTGACTCTCTTGTACAGTGAGCGCCACAATTAAATCCCCACCTGATAGCTAGAGCCTTAAGTATATGATATATGGTGAAATAATTTTAAATTTGAAAAGGTAAAATAAAATCATTGTACCAGATTTTACGTTTTACTTTTTCGGTCATTAAAATTATTTCACTATACCATATACTTTAGACTCTAGCTATAAGGTGGGGACTTAATTGTGGCGCTCACTGTACTCTAAAGTTGTTATAATGTTCTTGACACAGTTAAAAGAAAATATTACATTCAAAAATTTTCAAAAATAAATCCCTAAGCAAGAGGCCTAAAGGGTCGATGACTGGGCTGGAACTACGAGATTTTTTAAGGGGGCAAAATTTAATTTGCCGCCCTCTCCTTAAAATTTTCTATACAAAATTCATATCATTTTACCTTTTTTTAGTAAATCTTTCTTTAATTGCCGCCCCCTGATATCTGCCGCCCGGGGCACATGCACTCACTGCCCCCCCCCCCCCCTTCCTAGATCCGGCCCTGTTCGATGATGATATTGTCATTACTGTCAATATTAAAAGCCTACAAAAGGAAGTCGGTAATAGGTCAAATAGCAGAAATGGAGCAATGATTTTACAATACTCATTCAATACTTTTAATCCATTCCAGGAAGAGAAAGTGGATGGAAAGAATCAATAGAATAGTTTTGATTGCATTTTGGAAATGAAAATAAGAAAAAAAATAAAAGGTATAAAAATAAGATTTTAATAAATTGAAATAAATTGACATTAATCATCAGTTTGAGATTTTTTTATCTCGTCTAAAGTGTCTTGATGCCGTTGTAGAATCTTTCTCATTCTTAAAGTATTAGTGGGTTTAATATTATGTCTTTTTGTTAAAGTTTGTATGTTTCTTTTAATAGTAGGAATAATTTTAACATTATCAGGAATATGAATATATCTAATATTTCTTGCTTGAACATAAAATAAATCATATGGATATTCTATATCATAACTATTTCGGAATATTACATCTTCCATAACAATATTCATATACCTAAAATTAATAATAAAAAACAAGAATTAATGAAAAATATTTAAATCAAATAAAAGTGGTCCAATAAAAGTGGGTCGTTTCCCAATTTTGGTTGGTAATAAAAATATAGTAAATTCAATTCAAGAAATCTATCTTTGACAAATGGCATTTTAAAAGAGTCGAGGATCCTAGAGAACTAGATTTTACAGAAATAGTAATAAATACAATTGTAATAAAATTCAAACTAGACTTCGATACTAAGCGAAAAAATCTGGTGTGACTGGTCAGCACAACTTATTTTTGGTAAGAGAAAGTTGTATTCTGTGCTTGTCTCTCTAGATTTTTTGTGTCGAGATATGTTGAGTTTCCGCCGATATACTAGAATTCAAGATATACAATTTATAAATAGAGAAAAATATTTATATTCTGTTATCAATGGCAACCCTCCTATCTTTCCTATTAAATACAAGAGTAAAGTGTGATTCAAACAATTTTGAGAGCAAAATGAGAATATACATTTCAAAGAGCATCTAAAAAATAATTGATTTTTGAATTTTAATCAAAATCGTTTGAGAAAATCGAACAAAACTGAAAAAGTACATCATTAAAGTCCTAGTACTTTTTTGCCGATTTTGAATAAAAGCTTGTTTTCTTGCCTCAGGTGGGTGCCTAACTTAAATATAAAATTTCAACCTCGTAGCTCAATTTCTTCATGCTTTAAATTAAAGACAGACACACACACTGACAGACAATGTTGCGAAAACCACTTTTTTGGATTCAGGGGACCTCAAAATCTCGACATTGAATTTTTGACATGAATTCAATACTTTCTCACTATAATTATTCATATTTATAGATAAGAGAAAGTAAAAATCATGGAAATAAATATTACATTTAAAACTCACCCATCAACACTCTGAATTTTGCCAATTATAACATTTTCATTCCTAAAATCAATCATAATTATTTTCCCTCGCAATGAGTGAACCAATGATATAAGAGTGTTCAAAATATAGAATTTCTCTTTAGATGATGTTATTTCCATGATATTTTTAATAATAATTCTCTCATCACGAAAAAGGTTAGTATTTTATTTTTCGTGTCTTTTTTGATGTCAAGATTTTGTTGCTACCTTCCAGACAGGGTTTCCAGATGTTTTCTCATCTGTTGATAACTTCTTGTACTTATTAGCACATCCAGATTTATATAAATTTATATAAAATAAAAGCAATATAAAAATGTATTAAGCAATTTTTTAGGAATATTTTGTTAAAATTGTCTCATTTAAAATTTAGTAAAATAATAAATTGAAAGTAAGGGAAACCATGTTTGAAACATTTTTCAGTTAATCAAGGGGAGCTAAATCTCAAATTCAATTAAATACGTTATTTTAGTTTACTATATATCTATAGTATATTAAAGATTATTTGTTTATTTAATTTTTATATTAACTGAAAGAATTGATAAATCCCGCCTAATTTGTGAATGTTTTATCTTCAGACGCTTCAAACCTGAATTTAAAGAAAATTAATCGGAGTTAACTTCATAATAATCAACAAAGGTCACTGCTCCTTACTTCTCCTATAATAAAAAAAACTTGTAAATTCCTCCAATTCCATTATTTAGCTTTTTAGCAAGTTCTTTATCAAGTCAAAATTTTTTAAAATTTCTTATTTTATCTATGGTATCACTCATATAGTCTGAGAATTTTTATATCATTTTCCAGTGATTGTAAGTATTATAATTGTTTACATTTTAAATTTAGTTTTTTTCATTTAAATTTAATTTAATAATAATATATTCATTGTTAAAAATCATTCCTAAATTTTACATTTTATTTTAGAACAAATATAAATAAAAAATGATTCTTAAATGAATGACATACTTCGCAAATTTTCGATCGATAATTATACGTGTGAATTCCCAACTACAATTGTACCTGATGTGTTCTGGATCTCGTATTTTATGGACCCTAAACCTAAAAAAGGGTAATCTCCCTGAGTTATGGAGACTGAATCAGTAAAATCTGCCCTAAGTGAACAAAGTTCTCGCTCTCGGAGGTCAAGAAGTCATTCTCATCGAAATAATCATAGAAATAGAAGTACAAGGTATGTATCATATCATTTTATTAAATTTGAGAAAATCGAATGATTTATTATTTCTTTATTTATTTTGTTCAGGAGTAGTCGAAGTCATAGAAAAACGGATGATCCGATGGCCCCATTTCAAACTTCTGTCACTCTTAGTGATGATAATCGAGATGGCCAAGAAGTTATTGAAGTCCAAATTCTTCCCCAGGTATTTTAATTTTAATAATTTATTATTTAAAAAAAGGAACTCGTTCAAACCAATTCCTTTAATTTCAAAATTTTCACATTTTTCATCTTCACACACTCAAACTTCACATTAAACAAAAGTAAAATGAACAATTTGATACAAAGTCCACTATTATCCAATTCAAAAAGATAAATTTCATTTAAAAAAAAGGCTCAAAGATTCTCTAGGAAAATGTAAACTGAAGCAGGGGCGTATATAGAATTTTTACGAGGGAGGGGGCGAACTTTTTAAATATCCTCCTCCCCCATACACAAAAATATTTTTTAAATACCAGAGGCCCGGCCCTTTCAAAGACAAATTTTCATTAAATTTTTTTTTTAATCGAAATTTTTCCGTTTTCAGCTGAGTCAGATTTGAAAAATTTCGGGATGGGGGGGATGCCCGGACCCCTCGGCTCCCCTCCCCTTATATACGCCCCCGAAATGAATATGTAATATATGTGCGAGTTCGTCACTGCATATAAACATATGTTTTTCAAATTCGAAAGAATTATAGAAATTATTTAAATTTTTTTTTTTTTTAAAGCACTGTATTGAATTTTGTTTCCTTTCAGGATGAAAATTGGGGTGAAAACACAACAGCAATTACAGGCAATACATCAGAACCCTCAGAATGCGAAGAACTCGGACAAACACAGTGGCTTGGCGAACCAGACACAGGTTTCGGTTTTGTGTGCCAACGATATCTTGGCTCAGCTCTCACTGGAATTTTATCTGTTGCCGCATTTCTCAGTCCGTTAGCAATGGTTGTGTTACCTAAACTCGGATTTTTCCCACCAATTTCACCCACAGTAAATGCCCAACGCCGATTACAATTGCTAGCCTGTGGGGCTGAATGTAAAGGACTTTTAGTTTCCCTCGCTTTTAAATTAATATTGTTAGCAGCTGGAGCTTGGGCAGTATTTTTACGAAGACCCCTAGCTACAATGCCTCGTATTTTTCTTTTTCGAGCCGTTGTTCTTGTATTAGTTCTTGTATCTACATTTGCCTTTTGGCTTTTTTATATTGTCCAAGTGACCGAGGGTGCGATCGCCTCAGCTACCGGAGAAGATTTAGTCGAATATCGAGGATTAGTTAGTTATGCATCAACTTTTACTGATACTTTATTATTTATACATTATTTGGCTGTCGTGCTGATTGAAATACGACATTTACAACCAACATATTATATCAAAATCGTACGAAGTCCCGATGGAGAAAGTAAAGCATACTCTATAGGACAATTAAGCATCCAACGAGCGGCTGTTTGGGTGCTTGAAAAATACTACACTGAGTTTCCCATCTACAATCCTTATTTAGAACGTTTTCCAGTTTCAAAATCATCACGAAAAGGAGGCTCAAGTTTTAAATTTTACGATGTTGATGGAATTAATAATTCAACCATTCAGGTAATTAATTTATATTATATTAAAGCTTTTGTGATTTGTATTACTATTATTATGGGAGTTTTTAATTATAGACCACATTTGTTATTAATTGTTTATTAAAAATATAAATACTGTAAAACGTTTCTACTGCTTATTCTGCAGTCGTTTCAAGTACTGTGCACTCTCAGTTGAGTCGGAGCAAGTGCACAGTACTTGAAAACGACTGCAGAATAAGCAGTAGAAAAGTTGTATAGTATTTATATTTTTAATAAATAATTAATATAATGTGGTCTCTAATTAAAAACTCCCATAATAACAGGTAATTAATAATTTACTGATTAGCCACTTTCACACTGTAGATCAGTGGTGGCCAAACTTTATTTTATCACGCCTCCCTTAAAAATATTTAATCGTATAACCCCTCCCCCCCCCCTACTTTTATACAATAATACAAATACAAAAATTTTTATTGCAAAAAAATGTATTAATACAAACTATTATATTATTTATAGACTCTGTTACGCATTAGTGTGTCAAGCGCCAGCTACCGAGATTTGAGAAAATTTTTCTGATTTACATTGTTTTGATTAGATTATATATAATTTTTTTTTGTCAATTGTGTAAGTAACATTAAATATAAATTTTTTTAGGACATATTTCATAAAAAATACTATTAATTATAGCATTTGAAACAATATTCCGTGCTTAACTTAATTTTTAATTTTTTTTGGTTCTTGACACACTAATGCATAACAGGGTCCAAATATGAGAAGGATAGCAGCCAGGAAAGAAATCAGACAAAAATTTAATAAATCTTTATCTAATTTTATTTCGATTGCCGACGTTTCGGACGCAAATCCTTTCCTCAGGACAATCGATAGTTTATAAAATAAAGATGGGCGTAATTTGTTTATTAACAATATAAAAACACAATTCACGGGTGTGAGATGCATTGTTTCTTGCTATATATTTGTATATATATATATATGTCTTGTATATATTTAATAGCATTCATTGACGCCTTTCGCATTTAATGTTATCAAATATATACAGCAAGAACAATGCATCTCACAACCGTGAATTGTGTTTTTATATTGTTAATAAACAAAATACGCCCATCTGTATTTTATTAACTATCGATTGTCCTGAGGAAGGGCGCGATTTGCTTCGGAAACGTCGGCAATCGAAATAAAATTAGATAAACATTGATTAAATTTTAGTCTGATTTCTTTCCTGGCTGCCATCCTACTCATATATGTTAATAAGTTCAGCCATCATCTCAATATTATATTATTTATTATTTTATTTATAAAACTTTAGCAATCATTTAGAAAATTGCTCACTGTGGCTAATATTCGTACACAAAGCGGGGCAAGTACCGAGAGCTCCAAAGTTAAGTTCCACCCAGGGCCGCAGACAGACGTGACGGGCCCCGGGGCTATCTACCCTCCCCCACCCTAAAAGTTTTTTTTAGTTTGTAAAAGACTATTGTGGCCTTCATGCCATCAATTTTTACTTTCTCTTACCTCTATATATATGTTAATATATAGAGAGAGAAAGTATTGGATTCATGTCAAAAATTCGATGTCGAGATTTTGATGGATATACACGTTTTGAGGTCCCCTGAATCCAAAAAAGTGGTTTTCGCGACATGGTTTGTCTGTCTGTATGTCTGTGTTTTCTCTAAATTCGCTCCAACGATTTTTTTTTTAATTCAAAAATCAATTATTTTTTAGATTCTCTTTAAATTAGTCATTGAAATCTTCTGAAGACCACTTTACTCTTGTACTCCATAGAAAAGATAGGAGAAATGGTTGCCAAGGTAACAAAATATAAATATTTTTCCATACTTATAAATTTTACATATTGAAATTCGAATGTACCGAACTGTTAGAAACTAAATACGAGTATATGTCCACACGAAAAATCTAGCGCGACAGTTTTTGAAACAATTTTTGAAATAATAAATTTTTTTATTTAAATAAAAAAATATGTAGTGTGCTGGTCGCACAGTACACAACTTTCTCTTACCTTCGGTAATTGAAAGTTGTGTTCTGTGCTTGTCAAACCAGATTTTTTCTGTCGACATATATTTAGTTTCTGACAGTAGGCCCCCCCGGGGGGGGGACGGTACATTTTATAAACCTGGGAAAATATTTATATTGTTACCATGGTAAACATTTCCCCTATCTTTCCTTTAAAGTTCAAGAGGAAGGTGTGCTTCAAAAGATATCAATGGAAAAATGAGAATATACATTTTAAGGAGCAACTAAAAAAATAATTGATTTATGAATTTTAAACTAAATCGTTGGAGCAAATTTTGAGAAAATCAAAAAAAAAAAAAAACTGAAAATATACATCACTAAAGTACTAGTACTTTTTGGTCGATTTTGATCAAAGCTTATTTTCACGCCTCAGGAGGGTGCCTAACCTAAATATAAAATTGCAGCGTCATAGCTCAATTCCTTCATGCTTAAAATTGAACACCCACAGACAGACCATGTCGCGAAAACCACTTTTTTAGATTCACGGGACCTCAAAACGTGTATATCCATCAAAATCTAGACATCGAATTTTTGACATGAATCCAATACCTTCTCTCTCTATATATTAACATATATAGAGGTAAGAGAAAGTAAAAAAAAAATATGTTAAAAAATACTCTTAGAATATTCAATAGAGTCAAAGAGATCAAATTTACAATAGAAAATGTTATTAAAAAAGGAGTTGTATCTTTTGTTTTATTGCGTTAGATTTATGGCAATCAAATTGGAATAATTACCAGAAAAGGAGTTTTATTATTGTAAAAGAAAATAATTAAGGTTTTGGAAAATTTTTTTTTTTTTGGGAGGAATGAAAGATCCAATCAAATGTGTTGAGATAATAGAGATAAAGAGAGGAGATAATAAAGAGAAAGTTCAATGAATGGAAGTCTAGGAGGGGAAAAATTTACCTCCCCTTTTTTTTGATCTACGGGAACGATTAATAAATGATTACAATGAATATTAAAAATACTTTTCTATTTGGATACTAGTATTCATAAGCAATAAAAAATACTCTTTGAGTCAAAGAGATCAATACAACTATTGGAAGTATTATTAAAAAAGCAGTTGCATCTCTTGTGATTGGTTTAGATTTATAATAGCCAAATTGTAATAAAGACCGGAAAAGAAAGAAACCAATTAAGGTTTTGAAAAAATGATGTCTTTTGGGATAAATAGAAGATTCAATTAAATGTGTTACGACAATAGGCAAAAAAATAATGAATGAGAGTGAGAGGGGGAAAATTTACCTCCCCTTTTCATAAATTAACAAAATTGGAAACTATTAATAAATGATTGCAATTAATATTAAAAAAAAAAAAAAAACCTTTCCATTAAAATATTTTTGAGGATTAGACTTATATTTGTTATATTAATACCATCTATATATAAAAAAAAAGGGAGTGGGATGGGTTGGAAATTTCAATTAATATTTAAAAAAATTATATATCTATATAATTTTGTAATAAATAAAGGTTCGGTAAATTAGTTTTTTGTTTTAATAGGTAAATAGAAAAAAAATAATTAGGAAAGCAAGATGGCGTAGGGTACCTGGATTTGGATGAAAGCAAGCGTTTTGAAGGAATCGTTGGATGGAGTTAATGAAGAACAGTTGAGATGTTTGGTAGTCATCCCTCAGGTTATTAAGGTGTGACGAGTGTTCAGGTTAATGTTCATACATGAGGAAGGTGTGGGTTCAAGTAACACAATCAAAGGTAGCTTCTTTTATTGGATCAAACAAGCACAGATTTGATAGTTAACACTTGCCCTCATTATGGCGACTGATGGGACAACCGCAAGCAGAGAGAGACTTGATGCCAACACCCGTCTAAAAGAAGCGCTCTCATTGGTGGGCGGTTAACACAATCAGCCAATCACAAAAGGCTTATCAAATACACATGCCATTTGGAAAAAAAAGGCAAATGCAAATATGACGTCATAATCAATGACAAGAAACATACAAGTTGTCAATGTCATAGCACTGGCACAAGACTTATATTTGACGTAATAATCAAACAAGACCTGATACAAGGGGGAAGGGGAGTAAAGGGGGTAATTATCCCCTCCCTGAGATTTGAGAAAAATATTTTATTTTAAATATAAAATTTTTAAAATCCTTAAAAATTTGAATTGTTATGAAAAAAAATTAAATATCTAATACGCATTATGCATATGAGACTTAGTTGAAAACCAATATGAGAATATCAATTATTAATATTAATATTAATTACTATTATTTTCTATTATATAGCAGAGTCAATCTCGGGCTATGCTGGCAGCTCATGCAAGAAGACGAGATTCAAGTCACAATGAACGATTTTACGAAGAACATGAATATGAACGACGAGTGAAAAAACGTAGAGCAAGACTTATAACGGCTGCAGAGGAAGCATTCACACATATCAAAAGAATTCACAATGACCAAGGTATTTTTATATAATTTTCAAAATAAATATTATTCCAAATTGAAAATTTTATTATTCTTATTCTTAATCATTAATGAATATTTTTAGTCCCTGCCATTCCAATGGACCCTCAGGAGGCAGCTCAGGCGGTTTTCCCATCAATGGCGAGATCGCTACAAAAGTACCTGCGAGTGACGCGTCAACAACCGAGACATTCTGTAGAATCTATTTTAGCTCATCTTGCTGATTGCTTAAGTCATGATTTGACACCAAGAGCATTTTTAGAACCATTTCTCATTCCTTCACCAGTACTTCAGGTATGAATTCAGTTATTTTTACAGAATCTTTCAATTTTTACTTTCTCTTATCCTATATATGAAATATATAGAGAGAAAGTATTGCAATCATGTCAATGTCGAGATTTTGATGGACATACGGTACAGTGAGGGTCAATATGAAGTCCCACCCATGTGTTTTCTACTTATGATTATTTCATTGTTTTTAAAAAATATATATTTTTTAATGGAAACTTTCATGGATCAATCCTAGAAAATTTCCAATAAAGATTTTTATTTTCATTTTCTTTTATAAAAACAATGAAATAATCACTAGCAGAAAACGCATGGCTGGGACTTAATATTGTCCCTCACTGTACATGTTGGTCCCCTGATTCCAAAATCGGGGGCGTTCCACACTTCCTCCTGGTGGTTGTGGGTTTTTTGTTGTTGGGGAAAAATTGGTCTGTCTGACTGTCTGTGTCTATGTGTGTGTAACGATGTTAACATGAAGGAATTGAGCTACAGGATTAAAATTTAATATTTAAGTTAGGTACCCTCCCGGACACTCAAAATAACCTTTTGAATAAAATCGGCCAAAAAGTACTTTACTGATGTGCTTTTTCAGTTTTTTCGTTTTTCTCAAAATTCGCTCCAACGATTTTTATTAAAATTCAAAAATCAAGTATTTTTATATGCCCATTAAAAAGTATATCAGTAAAATTTTTCGTGAAAATTGTTTTAAGTACACTTTACTAATGTATTTCAAATTTTTTTTTACTTATGAAATGCAACTAAGGTGCTATGGGAAACTAAATATATCTCAACACAAATAAATCTGGTGTGACAAGCACGGTGCACAACTTTCTCTTACCTTTAGGTAAGAGAAAGTTGTGTGCTGTGCGCCTGTCACACCAGATTTTATCTTTTTAATAGCCTTCCTCTCTTCTTTGAATTTTTTTGCTATTTCTCTATGAATAATTTTATATTATTATTTAATCATAAATATATTTTGTCTAAAATCAAGAATTTTTTCCTATGTCTAGAATGAAAAAGAACAAAAGTCGGTGCAGACGTGGGCGTTAATTTGTGAAGAACTTCTATCGAGACCTCTCGGCCATGGAGTCACTTTTCAATTAAGGCAAAACGACGTTTCTCTTTTATGTCAAATTCGTTCAATACCTCATTTTAATATCACAGAGGAAGTAGTAGATCCAAAGTCAAATAAATTCGTTCTGCGTTTAAACAGCGAAACTTCTGTTTGACCAATATTTGTAAATACTATATCATATATATAGTTAACACCAAAAACAATTTTATATTTATATAAAAAAAAACAAGGTTTTGTTAATTGACCTGGTCGGAAAAGAAAATAATAGGAGATATGTAAAATTTGACTCGCATTAAGATAATTAACATAGAACCCCAAAGGAAAATTTGTATTTAATTGTCCCACAAATCTTCTCCAACCTTCTGCTGTTAGTCTATTCATTCCAGTTGAGACCCTCACGGATCCAATTTAAAACCTTGTCAGCAAAAAATTTCTCCACTAACAAGCAGGCGCTCGCCATTTTCACACTGTGAGGGACAAGATTAAGTCCTACCCTTGCGTTTTCTACTTGTGATTATTTCATTGTTTTTATAAAAGAAAATGAAAATCTTGATTGAAAATTTTCTAGGTTTGAACCATGAAAGTTTTCATTAAAAAATATATATTTTTTTTTTTAAACAATGAAATAATCATAAGTAGAAAACGCATGGGTGGGACTTGAAATTTTCCCTCTCTGTACCTCGCCAGCTAAATTCTTTGGAGAGGAAGGGAATATATCACTATACTTCATAAGTTATCTGGTTCTTTCTGAGAATAACTACTGTGGAACATCCGTCTATCCATTTTGGCGGAGAGTAATTGAGTATAATAAAACTAATAGGGGGAATTTTTAATTTGAGATTTTTTTAGAAAATCATATTCTTTTAACTAGTTTTCTGAAACTAATTTTTCATTGACAATGAAATGGAATGCCAAACTTTAGACATTAATTTAGAAAAGAATTTTCCATACTTAAGCACAATTGGGCCCTTTGTGTCTGTTATTATGAAGAGATAAATTCCTATTTGCATCCTCCTAAAGAAGACATTAATGAACAGTTAGCAAATTATTTATGGCAAGCTTGATTTAAACTAATTAATTTTAACTGAGATAGGAGATAGAAGACGTAGCAGCCAAGGAATTAAATAAGAGACTTTTATTTAATTAATTAATGGTCGACATTTCAGTCGCAAATCACGACCTTTCTCAGGACGAATAATTGTCAAAATACAAGATGTACAGTATTATTTTCAATTGTCATTGCAAAATATACAATATATATTTAATGACTACTATATTTATTATGAGTGACTTCTTACAATCAAATTTTATTGTAAGAAGCCCTAAGCGAGCAAGTCACTCATAATGCATATAGTAGTCATTAAATATATATTGTATATTTTGCAATGACAATTAAAAATAATACTGTACATCTTGTATTTTGAAAATTATTCGTCCTGAGAAAGGTCGTGATTTGCGACTGAAATGTCGACCATTAATTAATTAAATAAAAGTCTCTTATTTGATTCCTTGGCTGCTACGTCTCCTATCTCCAATTAAAAGTCTACAGCCACTTCTCATTGCTAATTAATTATATTTTAACAACAAAAAGAAATCACCAGAGACACATCATTCCAAAAAAGAACTTAAAATAAATAGACTCAGTTATCAAATCGCAAGGTAGTATTCGTTTTTAATCTAACCATCTTTCAAAAAATTTGAGCAACATTCCATAAACAAAAAAAAATCTACCAGCTCAAATATAAAAACCTTTTTAATATTTATTAAGTCATTTTTTTTATATTATTATTATAATAATTTATATTTTAAAATCTATTTATTGAAATTAATCAAAATAATTTCTTGATAAAGTATTCCAGTCTTTTTTAACTTTTTATATTTCATGTACACTTAGGATAATTGTATAAAATTGTTATAAAGGTGTTGACTAGAATTAAAGCTCACTTAGATTTATATATATATATATGAATAATTTAAATCAAATCACTTCTATTTTTCTTTATTGTAATAATATATATTTTTAATAATAATGGAGAAAATAAGATCCCCCAGGTGTAAAATACTTAATTAGTCATTATTCTTTATAAATTCTTTAGTATTATGTTATGTTAGTGCAATATAAATAGTAAATTTCTTTTTCTATATATATCTTAATAATAGCACCATTTATATTTTTAATTAAGAATTGTTATATAACTGTTATTTATTGGAAAGTAGAAAGAATTAAGACAACTTCGACAAATGACGTTACTTATCGATGTTTATAAATAATTTGTAAAGTGATATTTTAAACATTGTGTGGATATTATTTTTATTTTATATTACAACTATCCATTAATATTTATTTTTTTTAAAAGTGGCTAGGACTAAAAATTAAAAAAAAAAATAGAATAAAGGATGTAAAGACCCGGAAGTGAAGAAAATTAGGAGTCAGATAAAACAAAGTTTCCAAAATTTTTGTCTACAATCAAAGCTAGTGTTAAGATATCCAGGAGCCAACCGAAAAAAGCAGGAGGAATTGCCTATACAAAATTCAAAATGCGAATCTCATTCGGCCTTTTTTTAGTAATTTTTCTCCGCTTGTCCCAAATCATTCCATTTTTTTCGTTAAAACAATGAACATTTAAAAAAAACCCGAGAGCTAAAATCCAAAAAATTATCATTATGAAATTTAATGAGAGTTTTTATCATAGGCATATCTGAAAAAATTAAAATTTTTTTCAAATTTTTCTTAGATATTATTTCTGAATATAAAGGCCGCTGTTATGTTCTTTTTGCAATATATAAAATCGATCAATTGAATCTCAATATCGAAAATTTTTTCTTTTGAAAAAATTATTAATAATAGATCTCATAACTAAAAAAATAACAAAAACAAAACTTGGTATCTTCGAATAATAATTAATTATTCTCTGTGTATTTTATCTCACATAGAGATGAAACGAATCCTTGAACATATCTTTGTCTTTAGCGATCAGTTTTGAATTCTAATTGCGGCAAAATTCAAAGCTCTAAACCAGTGGTGGCCAACCTTTTCCGCATGCGGTTCCGCGAACCTCGTGTTGGCTACCTCTGTTCTTAACAGAGAGATTATAAATTAATGAGATTCAGGATTCGTGAAATTTTTAGATTCGTCACTTTTCTATATATACCCTTTAAGCAGGGGCGTATATAGAAATTTTTTCGGGGGGGGGTCCGAACCCACACCCCTACACAAAAATATTTTTTAAATACTGGATATATCTGAGCCGCGAGGGGCCCGGTCCTTTCAAAGACAAATTTTCGTAAAAAATTTTTTTTATTCCAAATTTTTTCTGTTTTCCCCTGAGCTCCGAGGGGCCCCTCCCCCTTTATATACGCCCTGCCTTTAAGAGCCCCTGAAAGTACTTTTAAGATACATTTTTTTTCTTGACTTTTTTCTAAATACTCATTTATACATATGTAAAACCACATGTAAATAATATCGTGCAATTATTTTTAAAAGATAATACTCAATTCATATTAAAAAATGTTAAGTGATTAAAAAATGAAATCATCATATCATATCATCTTTAAATATTTAAGCTTCATGTATGTCCCTTGTGAAAATTGTGCATTTTTTAAATGTATGTAGTAGGTGTCGATTATTCATACAATTTTTTATATTAAATGTCTTTCTTTCTTAATTGTATTTCTTTATTTTTTTTAATTCTCTTTTCCCATGGAACATTAGTTATCAGAGCTAGAAATATAAATATAGGAATGGTATGAGATAAGGAAATCTATAATATAATTCACAAAGTGAAGATTGATAGCTGGGCAAATAAATATGATTTTCAAAACGATACAATAAATTCTATTACACGTTCTTTTTATTTAAGCAGTCGAATATAAATTTAACAATTTTTCTTGATATCATCAAATATTATGCAGCATGTTAAAAGTTGTTCCGACAAACTTGCAACGCATTTGGCCGGATCTTGAACATCTGGTAAATTATATAATTCCAGGTGATTTAATTTTCTGTAAAAAAAGGGTATTTTAAATTATTTTCCTTTATTTGCAAATGACATTATGTTTCGAGGTACCTTAAATTGCCAAGCAATTTTATACCATCATCTGTAATATTTCCACATTGTTCTATTTTTAAAGCAGTTAAAGAATTTTCTAAAATTTGCAATTTTTTCATTGCTTTATCATCCAAATAACCACTTTTGATAAATTGAATTTTTCTAATATTTACACATCCTCCTGAAAATAAGAGTATATTATGTTTCTTAAAAACGTATTTATTATATTAGATATTAAAGAAGTGAGAAGGCAGAACGGATCCTGGATCATTCTATCACTTCAAGATCAGGTTTCTTTATGATTAATTGAAGAAGGAAATAAGAGAGAAATTACCAAACTTTATGTATAGTCAGAGTGATTATTTCTAGGGTTCTTCGGTATTAAAGGGCAATAAGTGGCGTAGTCAAGTTTTTTGAGTTTAAAGGAAACATTTAATGGTGAATTGAATTGAAAGGCAGTGGAGGTATTTGTATGTTGAAACTTTGGATTCAATTTTTTACTTTCTTTTTATCAACTTTTACAAAATTTATTTTATTGTTAGTTTTAAGATGTGGGTTAATTTAATCTTTAGTATGAAGGTGTGGAATCTGATTTTTCTAGGACTCTTCTTCAACAGCAGCCTCATCCTATAGAAGCCATATTTCTGTTTCTTTTCTATATACACTCATGGACAAAATTAGGGAAAAAAAAAAACAAACTATAAAGGTCAATTTGCACTAGACACTAGAATTTCCCCTGCCGCCCGATGCTGTCAGCATTTCCACTAGACGTGCCGTGCCGCTGCCGTCAAAGAAGTGTACGGTCTTTTCCTTAACAACACGGAAATAACCGTGCAATGTACAGACGGCCGAATGCCGTTTTCGCTCGAAGGACTGTTGGCATGACTTGTTGAAATTGACCTCTTCGATGCTATTTAAATGAGCCTGAAATGAGCTGACGGCATCGCACGGCAGGGGCCATTTAAGCCATTTTTTCGTCGTTCCGCTAATTTTGTCCATTAGTGTATTAATAGTTGTTAGGTCAATGAAGAGAAAAAAAAATTTATTTTATTAGAGTCAACTCATGTCTTGGTTATGCTTGCAATCTTGTAAAAACATTTCCATATCTAGTATGACTAAATCAACTAGAAGAAGTTATTCTTTACAAATACTAAAAATTAGAGATCAGGGATTATTAGGGTGAGCCCGTTGATGAAGGCGATTTGAAAATCGGAAATATTTGGAAATAATGGCCTTCTTAATCAATTTACTTCTGTCAAAGAATGGACATTCTAATTTGTTAGTTGGTATCTTCTTGTAATTCACTTAAATTAGTGGAAAAAATTTTTATTTACTAAAATAATCAAATCCAACATGGTTAATAGAACTTTCAATGGCATCAATTTCTTCAATTGTTTGAGATACTCTTGAATCAATCTCTGCCTGAAGATTATCATAGGTTTCAATTTGTTTTTTTGATTTTCTCCATTTAACCGATGCGCCATTTTTCATTAACCATTCAGCACAAGCATATTCAGGCCCAATTTCTTTGATTCTTTGATCATCTACTCTAAAAAAAAAAGTTAAGTGTACATACTGATATATATATATATATATATATATATATATATATATATATAAGGACAAGGATAAACATTATATAAAGTAAAAATTTGAAAAAAAAAAAAAATAAAATAAAATAAAAATATTTTAAGAGTTCAGAAAATTGCAAACGCCACCGGCCTCCCTTCCTAAAATATTCCAAAACTTGATGTCAAAAAGTTCGAAAGCAGTGATTTATATTATTTAGTCTTTCTTTCAAATTATTTCAAACACCTATGCCTCTTCTCTTATTTGTCTTTATGATCTAGATATTGTAAATGGATGTGTTGGAATCGTAAAGTCGAGTAAATCTCAAAAACGAACGTGGCTTTAACTGAGAAAATTCCACTTCATATAGGCCTCAGTTGTAGAAACCTTCCAGAACATATATATATATATATATATATGAAGGCGAAGTTTCTCGTGTTAAGTCTCGTTGTATATTTAGATTTATACATTATATATATAGAGAGAGATTTATTATCATTCTATTTTGAAAGTGTCTACAATCTCTAAAGATTCTGAAGTGCGCCAAAGGCAATAGTCTTATATTTACTGTTTTGAGAATTCATGTTTAAAATAAGGTAGGTTTAGAAATATGTAAGGAGACCAAAATATCGACTAAATTCTATAAATATATATGATTGTTGCAAACGTAAGGAAATATGTCATATAAAGTACAATATATAGTGATATTGTATTTTAAAATTCACTAAAATATTAGATTTAAATATGGAGAGTGAATAAAATTTCTTAAAAGAAAGTCTTTATTTATAAATGACTGATAAATCATAAAAACTAACCTTACCTATTCCAAACTTCTGTCATCCAAGCATACAAATTACGATTCGGTTGATAAAATAATTTCCTAAATACTATTGACATTTTTATATTATTTTACAAATAATTATTTTATTATTTTAGCAATATTACTAATAAATTAATGAAAATATCAATCAAATGTGCCACATTATGTGGGCTCTGCTTCGATACTACGGTGTCTTGCTTAACCAAAGAAAAAGAGAATACTGATCATAATCTCTTATTTAAAAAATTGAGAACCACAATAACATAAACAATCCTTGCGACTTTTCACACCGTTACATCTTAGAAAAAAGGTGACGGTACAAGACAGGGCAGTAGTCAGGGGGGCATATGGGGTTTCAACTTCTCCCCCCCCCCCCCCAATGCCCAGAAAAATTATAAAATTTTAAATACTTTTAAAAATTATAAATATTCTTTAAAATGTATTCATTTGGGAGGGGGGATTACCTCTCGGATCGTCCGAATCTGCCCCTACCCCCGAAAAATTTTTTGGCTACTGTCCCCAAGCAAGGCAATAAGCTAATATTTTGTCAAAAGCAAAGATTGTATAAAACTTGGAATAAAAAAAAAGTGTGATATGTTATCTGTTTTTTCTATTTATTTTTCAAAATAAATCTACACATTTTCTAAGTTTACAATTTTTTTTTACTAAACAAGCAAATTTATACTTTTTCCTCATTGGAATACAGGTGACAAAAATATTGTATATCATTTTTTAAATAGTAGTGGAGTAACTAATGAATACAAGAAAGTGCATCCTCCAGGGGCGTAGCGAAGAGATTTTTCAGGGGGGGGGGGGGGGGGAAGGCCAAAAATGCCAACTAAATTTAATCAATTTGCCAACTGTACAATTCACATTCTTTTTCATCCTATATATATTAATTTACTAGAGGCTAAACCCGACGCCCCATAGTCGCTCTATGACATGTTCGATGTTTTATGTCCCCTCTCCCTTCACTTTGCTATTTTAATATTAAAAAACTAAAGGATTAAACAAAATTTTTGATAGAAATATAATTAAGGCAAGATTTTTTTCAATTGAGAAATTCTCCATATAATTACACTCAATGAAAAATTTTGTTGAGTAGTACAGGACTCTTACCGACTAAAACCCTTTTCTATTGTCTAATGTGTAATTTACCGGGGTGTTTTAAGCAATTCCTGGGTTTTTATATAGGATACCCTAATTCCAAAAATACCATAAGTTTTTCTCCATCAAATTTAGTTTTAGAGAAAATTAAATTTTAATAGAAATTGAGCTCTAGAGCGACTCTTATTTTGAATTTTCTGGCTTTACCCCTTAAAAAGAAATACATTAGAACCTCGCTTAGGGCAGAGGCGTACCGAGGCAGTTGGGGGCCTGGGGCGGCACTAGAAGAGGGGGGGCCCTATATTGAATTTTTTTTTTTTTTTTTTGGGGGTGCTCATCTTTAAATAGCCTTCACCTCCATACACAAAAATATTTTTAAAATACCGTATATCTCTGAACCCCAAGGGCCCCGGGGCCTCAAAGAGAAATTTTCATTAAATTTTGTTTTTTTTTTATCTAAATTTTTCCGTTTTTACTTGAGCCCTGAGGGCCCCGGGGCCTCTCAAAGAGAAATTTTCATTACATTTTGTTTTTACTTGAGCCCTGAGGGCCCCGGGGCCTCTCAAAGAGAAATTTTCATTACATTTTGTTTTTACTTGAGCCTCAAAGAGAAATTTTCATTAAATTTTGTTTTTACTTGAGCCCTGAGGGCCCCGGGGCCTCTCAAAGGGAAATTTTCATTACATTTTGTTTTTACTTGAGCCTCAAAGAGAAATTTTCATTAAATTTTGTTTTTACTTGAGCCCTGAGGGCCCCGGGGCCTCTCAAAGAGAAATTTTCATTACATTTTGTTTTTACTTGAGCCTCAAAGAGAAATTTTCATTAAATTTTGTTTTTACTTGAGCCCTGAGGGCCCCGGGGCCTCTCAAAGGGAAATTTTCATTAAATTTTGTTTTTACTTGAGCCCTGAGGGCCCCGGGGCCTCTCAAAGAGAAATTTTCATTACATTTTGTTTTTACTTGAGCCTCAAAGAGAAATTTTCATTAAATTTTGTTTTTATTTGAGCCCTGAGGGCCCCGGGGCCTCTCAAAGGGAAATTTTCATTACATTTTGTTTTTACTTGAGCCCTGAGGGCCCCGGGGCCTCTCAAAGAGAAATTTTCATTACATTTTGTTTTTACTTGAGCCTCAAAGAGAAATTTTCATTAAATTTTGTTTTTACTTGAGCCCTGAGGGCCCCGGGGCCTCTCAAAGGGAAATTTTTATTAAATTTTGTTTTTATTTGAGCCCCAAGGGCCCCGGGGCCTCTCAAAGACAAATTTTCATTAAATTTTCTTTTTTTTTATCTAAATTTTCCCATTTTTACTTGAGCCCTGAGGGCCCCGGGGTCTCTCAAAGGGAAATTTTTATTAAATTTTGTTTTTACTTGAGCCCTGAGGGCCCCGGGGCCTCTCAAAGGAAAATTTTTATTAAATTTTCTTTTTTTATCTAAATTTTCCCATTTTTACTTGAGCCCCAAGGGCCCCGGGGCCTCTCAAAGAGAAATTTTCATTAAATATTGTTTTTACTTGAGCCCTGAGGGCCCCGGGGCCTCTCAAACGGAAATTTTTATTAAATTTTCTTTTTTTTTATCTAAATTTTCCCATTTTTACTTGAGCCCTGAAGGCCCCGGGGCCTTTCAAAGGGAAATTTTCATTAAATTTTTTTTTTATAAATATATGGGGGCCTAGGCCGGCTCGGGGCCTGGGGCGGACCGCCCCCCTCGCCCCCCCTCGGTACGCCACTGGCTTAGGGTGCCCTTTCATAACAAGTAATTTGCATAACGAGCAAAAAAAATTGTAAAAATATGATTTGCTTAACGAGTGACGTTTCGCATAACGAGTGGAGAGGCCAGGTATGACTTTATTTAAAGTATTTCTAAATTACATTATACCGATGGCTACCGATAGGACGTTCCACAAGCTGATTGCTCGGGGTCACCAATCCCGGGGCTTTCGCCACGCTTGGCATTGCTTAACTTTTGGAAAGTTAAAAACTATAGAAGATCGTAAACATACGTTTTTTCCATTCAGGGATGGTAAAAATTCTATTCAGGAGTATCCTAAAAAAAAATGAAAAAATCCAATTTTTCTAAACTTTTAGCCATGTTTTGCACCACTTAGCCACCTCAGATTGGGCTCAAACTTTACAGTATAGACCTATTTTTCTATGTATTTCAGCTAACTGCATATTTTTAAGGGGTAACGACTTAAAAAAATCTAGAAAATTCAAAATAAGAGTCGCTCTTGATCAGATTATTTATTAAAATTTAATTTTCTCTATATCTCTAAAACTAGAGCCGATGGCGCAAAATTGATGGAATTTTTGGAATTAGCGCTTCCATATAGCCAGGAATAGCCCTAAATTTCAAAAAACTTTTTTTGTTGACCTGTATAAAATTTATATTTCTATCAAAAACATTGTTTAATTGGAATTCATTTTTTTACAATTATAGCAATAAAGAAAATTCAAATGAACGACTGAGGTTTCTTATATTTGTTAAAATATTTTATTTTCTAGACAAAAAAATAGGATTTGCCCTCCCCCTTATTTACAGCAATAATAGCCTCGAGTTCAAAGATTCATTTTCTGTTCTGGGAGTGACAGTTACATCTGATCTCTCCTGGAGCAACCACATCTCTTCTGTGGTTAAATCTACCGCAAGGAAATTGGGTTTCCTATTCAAAACGAAGCGTTACTTTTCCTCCCAACAACTCCTAATCCTCTATAAAGCCCAAATTCGGCCGTGTCTTGAATATTGTTCCCACCTTTGGCGAGGGGCGTCGAAAGACGCTCTCTCCTCCTTGGAAGCCATACAGAGGCGTGATTCTACCCTTACTGCATCCCTACAGTCACTAGATCATAGAAGAAGCACTATCTCTCTTCTACAGGTATTACCATGGTCAATGCTCTGCCGAATTAAAATCAATTATCCCACCCAATGCAACATATTCACGGAACACAAGAGAGGCATCTTCCCAGCATCCCTATGCTGTTCAGATCACGACTAACAGAACAAATCAATTTCATTCTTCCTTTGTCCCCATGACCTCCCGTGATTGGAACAAGCTCCCTGCGTCTATCTTCCCCAAAACCTACAATCTTCAGACTTTCAAGTCTAACCTCAACAGGAATCTTCTCAGTTCCCGCAGTTGAGTTTCCCCTTTATGCTTCTCCTTTTGTTTTTATTTTCTTCCTGGCTGCATGTGACTATTGGTCATTATAGGTCTTCGGACCTTATGCACCCATTACAAAAAAAAAAAAAAAAAAAAATTTTCTCTTTTAAAATAATCCTAATAATTTTCTTTATGTGTTTGTAATATTATATTGTATAAATTTATATTCAGTAAAAAGAAAATAAATTTATTTATTTGAAAATTAAAAAAATTTTTTTTTTTTAATAGATGAAAATGTAAAAAAAGAAAATTTAATTTTTTTATTTAAATTAAAATATAAATCAATTTCTGTTAAATAAACTTTATTTTGCCAACTGGTCCTTGATTTTGCCAACATTTGCCAACTCGATCCGACCTGGGGGGGGAGACTCCCCCCCATCCCCCCTTGGCTACGCCCCTGGCATCCTCCCGGGACATTCACTTCCTTGTATCCTTCGTTGGGGCGCAAAATATTTATGTAAATAGGGTGAACTTAGGACAGTGCCTGTTGAAGGGTTCTTTCTTCTGAATTTAGCGTTGTGGAGGGGTAATTGTTAATTCACAGCTAAAAACGATTGTAATATATTTATTTATTTCTCCCTTTTTTTTAATCAATATTTGCTTCTCTTAAAACCTGAAAAATGCTATATGTTTTATTGATGATCTAAAAACAAAAGAAAAAACTTATTGTAATTTAACTATTATAAATTTAATAAACAAAATAAAATAAATAGGACAGAAGCAAGATAGAAAATAATTTTTTTTTTAAATATATAACAATATGAAAAAATATACCGTATTAAAAGTAGATAAAGATAGATCGAAAAAATTGGCAGCCGTCATCCTGGCAGGTCTATGTCCGGCTGCATAGCCAATAACTAAACTTCTTCTGAACTGAGATGAACACTCATACCATTCATTCGAATACATGGCAAACATCGTTCTTTCAGACTGAAAAAACAGGTACAAATTTCCATTTGAATTTATTAGTACTATTTCTTGATAAGGATTGACAATTAAGATATTTCACATATAATAATTAAGGCAGTAGATATATGAGAATTTTTGTCTTTACCTCATTTAATACTTTTTGTCCATAATAACAATTCCAGAATTGTTGAGCGGTCAACACTAAACAATGGACCATATATTTGGACATGCTGGCGTTGCCTGGAGCCTGAAACATTCAAAGAAGTTGGGAGATTACTAACTGTTAAGAAAGGTATTGGGATGTTAAAGTAATAAGTTCTTTTCTTTTTTTACTTGACTTTCAATTTTAAAATTTTTTTGAAAAAAAAAATTGAAAAATTTTTTGAGAAGAAAAATCTTAATTTTTAATTAAAATTTAAACAAAAAATAAAAGACCAAGGGCATGTTAAATATACGTGATACGAATTTGTTCAAATTAAGTTAAAGAAAAAAGAGAAAGATTTTAGAGGGGAGTGAAAACCACTACTTTTTTATAAATTTGTTTAAGGTCTTTTTCGAGCATCTAAGGCCATTTAGACCCCATCCATATTTATTTCAAATGATTGGTAGCAAATTCAAATGAAATAAATTTTTCTCGCTTAGGACACGAAGCGAACCCGGGACTCCAGTTATGAAAAGGTAATGTCTTTTCTTTGAGCCACGGGTAAAACAACTACTTAGGCGGTTTGAAAACTTATTTAAGGTAATTTAATAATAGCATGAATGAATATTGCTTACCAAAATCCATACTAATCCAAGTACACAAATAATTATAGTATTAAGAGCCATTTGAATCATAACACTCAATCCCATGCAATCATTCAATTCTTTTATAAAGCTGAAAAAAAAATAGATTTAGAATATAGTAAAAAATTATATATGGAGATCAGGAGACAAAATACATAATATTTTATAAAGGAGATATTTACTTGTTTCTAATTTAAATAAGATATTCCTAAAGTAAGAAGGGAATACTACAATTCTGATGGAGAGGGGGGGGGGGGTTCCTAATGTTTATAAATTTGAGAAGTCATAAATATGTGCTGTTTTTCCCCTCACCTATTCAGATTGACATGTTGATTAATGCATTCAACTAAAAGTCTAAATTCCTCTCGTTCTTGAATATGTTTAGGCAAATCCATATTATTCTTCATATTGCTGTGCTGTTTCTTCCATACTTTGAAAGCTTTGACCTTTGCCAGAGGACGAATATTCTTCAAAGTGTAATTAAGCACTTGGAATTGTGCTGTGATACGTATCATCTGCCCAAAGAAGAAAGCATCTACTACAGAATTTGTGGCTGCAGCATAAAATGAGTTGCAAAATTCGAATAAGAACACTGAGAGAAAGACCAGTGGATGGTCCAATTCGAACGGGTACCAACACTGAACGGGTAAGATATCCCTTCCACTATTTTGCCTCGTATTCGAAACGAGCCAATAAAAAAATAAAAACAACCAGAGAGCGATGTAACGTTTGGCTACCCGCAATTTGTTCTCTTCGCAATTTTTCAAAATCAAATCTGTTTCCTTTCTTTGAAGATATTTACTTAATCTGAAATAACTATCTGAATATGATTTTTCTTCTAATTCTTGTATATTCCTCCAACGAAAAAAAAAAGTACCGTATTTGTTCATTTGGCGAAAAATTGGCATAAATCTATTCATTTTCATAATCACATCAATAAAATTGTTAGAATTAAACCAGATATCAAGAAATTTTAGATGGCCCAAAATGAGTTCTGCAAAGAGGACTATCCAGCCATATAATTTATAGGAAAAATTCAAAACTTTATTTTGACTGTTTGGATACCAAATTCCCAAAAATAATAAAAATTTAAGGTGGTTATCCATCCTTTACAAAATTTTGAATAAATTTGAATAGAATCTTAGATATCTTTTGAATATTTCATTGCAATTAAAGATGATAGTTTTGTTTGTGAACCAAAAAATAATTAACGCAATTAGTTATATTATTAATTGGTTTGAATTTTTAGAAATCGTTAAAAGCGTTTAAATATCATTTTTTTTATTAATTTACAAACAAATATTTGATTCATTTTTTAAAAGAAGTTCGTCTCTCACGATTCTAATATTTAATCTTATAATTTGTTGTATCAATTGGTCTTGAGAATGAGTTAAAATAAGGCACCAAAAAAATAACTTAAGATTTTGTTTTTTTAAGAGGCAATCAAACTAAAGTAAAAAAGATATGAACTCTGTGCTGATGTCTTAAGAAAAGATTTGCTCGCAAGGGAGGTTTCAAGGGGTAACCCCATCCTTCGAAATTTAAGAAAAATATTTTTCTTGGAAATTAAATTTTATTACAACGCTTTTTAATATAAAATTTTAAAAATTAATACTTAAAAATTCTATTTGTATATATATTCTGGTAAACAAGTACAGAATGCACCCTTAAATTACCGAAAGTAAGAGAAAGTTGTTTGTTGTGCGACCAGTCACAGCAAACCCCCCCCCCCTCCCCCGAAAAACTCCTCTGGATCCACCCTTGTTGCTGGCATCCATGAAAGAGGAAGCATTTTCGAGACCATTCCGCAAATAGTTTTCTCTTAAATAAAATTATAAATAAGAAAAACTCACCACTGAAGCAATATATATTTATATAATATATATATATAGTATTGCAATACCTTACAGAGTATCGGGAGCGATCTGGAAAAATAAGTATTCGTTAGTAAAAAGCAAATTTTTTCTGAAATTTTAGATAAAAAAACTACAATGATTCCTTCTTCAAAAATAATTAGTTATTATAAAATTTCAGAATTTTACCTTAATGAAGAATGATGGCTTGATGATGATGAAGTTAATGTGAACGTTTTTCCTTATCCCAAGGCTAATTAATAAATGGCTTTCCATATAATTTTTTTTCTTCTTCACATGAATAACTACAGTGTAACTTAAAATGATGATCAAATATCATCATCAACTAGACTACTAGAGGTCATTTTCCAGGAGAAATTTTTAGGAAGGAATCTCGGAAGAAGAAATTCATGGATGGTTAACTTGAGGAAATAATATGGCGTTGCACCAATGGAATCATTCAGAGTAGTCTGCAACAAAGTTAAAAATTCGATGAAGAAACCTAATAACTACAGCTATTGAGGAACATCCTCAGAAAAGATTACGAGGGGAGTTCAATAAGTAATGTAACACATTTTTTTCTGAAACAGGGGCTGTTTTATTCAGCATTCAAATACAATTCAATACACTATGTTATTTCCCAATCTTTTAGCTATATAATATTATTTTTCAACGAAATCTCAATTCAATGCTACGGCGTAACAACCTTGAAGTGAGGGCCTGTAGTCCTGCACTGTACAATACCATTGGTTGATGTCGGAGTCAATGTGATACTGCATCAATCTACCATCAGCTTCGTGGTGAGCAAGCAATTCCACATAGTTGGTTTTCTTCTTTGCTTTTTATGGTCTTCGGTTAGACATCGAGGGAGCCAGCGGGAACAATCCTTTGAATATCCCAAGCATGAATATGACAGCATTACCAAAGTTGGTAATGCTGTCACAATTGTGCAGGCATACAGGCCCTCACTTCAAGGTTGCGTAAAGCCGTAGGTAGCATTGAATGGAGATTACGTTGAAAAATACTGTTGTGTAGCTAAAAGATTGGGGAATAACATGATGTATTTGAATGCTGAATAAAACAACCCGTTTCAGGAAAAAAAATGTGTTGCTTTACTTATTGAACTTCCCTCGTAGATTGATTAAAATGTCTTAGGGGGAATTCAAGAAAATCTTTGTCTAATCTTGATAGTTTTTAAGGTAAATAAAAAATTCGAAACATTTTTTTATTCACACCAAAAACTATTCATTTTGTTTCGCCAGATCATATACTACGCTTGTTCTCTTGTATAGTGTGAAGAAATGGGTGCAAAAGATTTTGCTTTCCTCCATTCCCTAAACAATAATGTCATTTAGAGAGTTTTGTTCTCATAAAAAGAGTTTGAGGAAGAAATTTTGTCCTCTATCTCAATTCATGATTAGAGAAAACTTATCAGTGATTATATTTGGATTGAATTTTACTCTCGGTATTAAATTAAATAAATAAGGAAATGAAAATATGTTCCTTATCATACAAAAGGTAAAATCAAATAAATCAATCATTTATAAATATCAATTTGAACTTTTTTTCCAAGGTCAGACTTAAATTATATTACTAATTTTTAAATGATAAAAATCAATAGGAACTAGCTAGAATGATTCATAGTTATTTTTAAATACTCTCTAAAGATTATTAGTTTAATAAATGGTTCAATAAAAAAAAATTCTAGTTTAAACTAAATAATCTTTAATACAATAAATAATATATATATATATATATATAAATACAATTTGTATTTCATCTAAATACATATCAAAAGTCACCAGTTAATTTTTAGGGAGGCTAAATTTTATAAAGACATATTTAAAAGTTGAAATATGTTTAAATTTGAAAAAATCTTATTTTGGAATTTTCATCAGCTTGTATAAAATGTGTTGCTAATTGGTAACTTTTGATTTCTACTATGTAAAATGTTAAGGAACATTTAATTATACAAATGCAAATTAAAATGTCAAGATATCAAAATATATTGAAATAAAAAACATACAAAAATATTAAAATAATCGCAAAAAAATTTATATACTGTATATAGTTGTTTTGATTAGATATTTTAAATTGTAATTATATATTTAATTAAATATTTGCGATCAAATTATTTTGTGTGTTATATTGTTCAATCAATATTCAGTGAATATCTTAATTTATATAAAAAAGTAAAAAAGAAAATAAGTAGAAAAGTTTTAAAAGCTTTTGTTATTCTAAAATATTAAGTGATTCTTCAATAAATTGAAAAATAAATCGATAAATGTGATGATTATAAGTTAAAATGATTCTTATTTTGGTATAAATTAAATATATATTTTATCACAGAAGCTAATAAATCTAAATAAGCCTGGCACAATGACTGATAGGCGTTCGAGGTGCTGAATCTTCATTTGGTTTTTTAATTTATAAGTGAAATATCTTTTAAATAAATGATGTATGTATTTGGGAAATTTTATTTTTTTGTCTTAGGAGACGTTGATTGAAAAACACTTGAAGCTGACATTAAATTTTCAATATATTGACCCAAAACTTGGTTTTCGGATCTTAATTTCAAATTTTCTTCTTTCACACTATCAACACGCAGAGATAAATCTAAAAATTAAATTAGATTTTATTAATATATATTAGACGTCAGGCTTTCGAAGTTTAGTGATTATAAAAACAAATCTTAATTTTTGGTTCGAATTCATAAAAATGTTCAAATTAGATGCATCTCTTATCAAAGATCTTCTAAAGAGAAAAGGAGGATTTATGGAAATCACTCTCCTAATATTTTAATAAGAGGGTAGAAAATGAGAAATGTGGCTAAGGTTTTTTCTTAATTTATTAATCGTTTCGCTTCCTTGTTTGAACCATCTTCAGAGCTGGCGAAAAGTCATTATGAAAGTATCATAGTGGATTTTATACATCAATGAGAAACTCTTATATAATAAATATATTAGTTTGGCGCAACAATGTATAAAATTGACTATGACATTTTCATAATGACTTTTCGCCAGCTCTGAATATGGCTAAAGCACGGAACGTAACGTCAGCCGTGCGGATTAAATAAATAAAGAAAAAACCTTAGCTGCATCTCTCATTTTTTTACACTCTTATTAATATAACAGCTATAAATTGCGTTTTGTAACAATTATCCTAAGATTTTGTAATTCACATTTTATTATATAAAGTCTCTATCTATCCGTGATGCACCGGTCAAATCTGTCTTAATTCGGACCAAATTCTTTCCTATTTTTGGTTGATATATTATTTCTTTGATGTTGATGAGAGTAGTGGCTGTTCAACGATTAGAATAATAGACAGGAAGAGAGGATGTCATTCAAAAGGTCGAATATAAATTTTTATATAATTTTATAGACTCTATCTGCATCTTAATGATCTTAATGGTGTATAACATGAGATTACTAATAATTTTTTATAAAGGGTCTCCCACATATTACGTAAAGCATTTTTTGACGATTTTCTAGCCCCCCCCCCCCCCCCATGTCACAGTTAGTCACATACAAATAAACCTCCCTACAAATATTTTATTTTTTTGATATTTCGAAAAATTTGAGGGCAGTAGCCCTACTGGGAAGTTTTTTTTTAAGAAGATTGGATATTAATTGAAATCTATGTTTGAATGACGAAAGTTTCCATTTTCCAATTTTTAAAAAACTGTGAAATAATCACATGATAAAATAAGATGTAGAAAACGGATGGTTGACTGACTGTACTAAACCGGTCTTCAAATATTTTGGAAAAGATTAAGATTCAAATTTTCAAAAGATACACAAAATTTAAAACCATCAGGAAAAATTGGGACTAAATGGAGATTTTGAATAAAAGAGTAAAAAAATCGTAATATTTAAAAACAAAGGATGAGTGGAAGAGAAATATTCTTGATTTATCTGGTCTTTTCTAAAATCCCAAAGTAATATTACTAATTAACAAGTCAAAAATACCATCTAAGGTGTTTTGTAGTTCCAAAACTTGAGAAATAAGACGCGCTTTTTCTTCTTGCTCATCTGGGCTAATATCCGGGTCAAGACCTTAAAAATAAATAAAATTTCGTTAATGAATAGGACTTGATATGAGAAATATTTGATGAAATACCCACTGTTTGGTCCAGGGCTGCTGCTTCCATTTGTAAAAGTAGATGGAATTGAATCAAGACTTCTACCTCTCATCATGGCATCCGACATATGTGAAATATCAGTTATTTCAGGATCATCTTGAATAATGACTATAAAAATAAAAGGTATGAAAGACCATATATTTATTAGATATCTGAATATATATATATATATATATATACTCAGATCAGAGAGAAAACATGACCTCAATTTTAATCAATTTGTTGAGAGAAGTTCTTCCAAGTTTTCTAAAATTTTGCATTTGTTTTAAATTTCACTCTTAACAATTAATTTATTTAAATTTTGGTTAAATATTATTAGTTAGTCTTGATATCATTTAAACTCGCCTCTTAAGTTTTCCCCAAGACTATTTCAGTCTATGTCTAACAAAAAAATGATAATTTTCATTTAGTAATTTATTCTTAGTTTTTGGCAAAATTATGCGCCTAAATCATTAATTAATATTTTAAAATACAATATTTGAAAAAATGTAAAAAGATAATTGTTTTTTATAGTAATTGGCCCCCAAGATCTCTGGAGCATAAAGGTGCTACCCTTCCAACTTTCCATTACATCAACAAATGTCTAAAAAATAAACTTCATGAGATTATAACATTATAACAAGGTAAAAAATTCACTTTCTGATATGAATAATTTTTTTAATTTTTAAGGAGGGAAAAGAAATTTAATATAAACTAAATAAATATAATGGCTCTGTACTATTCTAAAAGTATATGATTAAGAATTAATAAAAAAGAAAAATAGCTTAATAATTTTAAAAATTTCAATATTCTCTTGTCTAAAGTTTATTCAAATATTATTCTCTTCAATATTTTAATTTCTAAAATTAATTAAAGGTTTATTAATTAGTGTGACCTATTTCTGTTATTTCATTGACTTTCAAATTTTTGTATTAATAGGAAGAGTTTATTTTATTATATTTATTATATATATTATTTATTCTATTGGGAAAAAGTAAATTTGTATTTATTATTTAAATCAATTTTATTTGGTGAGTGTGAGTTAAATTTATGTGGGTTTTTGGCATCATGTGATATTAAGAAAGTCATATAAATAAAGAATTTTAGTTATGAAATTCTTTAAAATAAAATTATATCAAATATTATAGTGATAACTCAATAATTCAATGTTTTGATTTAAGGTTTAAATGAACCGGATTACCTTGAGGATCATCGTCGGCTAATGGAATATTATTCATATCTTCTTGGATTTTTGCATTAGACATTATCTTCTAATTAATTGAAAATAATTTCGATATAAAAGTAATTAGTATTAATTTAAAAAATATTAAAGAATTAACTGTCAAAATTATTCAACATAAAAATTATATCTGATTCACTCTAGAATAAAGCTAGCTGTATAATGTCAGCTGTCATAGAAAATATGTTGACCAACTTAAATAAAAGAAATGAAAATCACAAAAATATATAGAATACAAGGAAATCCTTTAGCCACTACTATCTCCATCTAGCTATGCAATCACATCTAAGCACATGAAAAGTGAATTTAATTAAATAAAGATTTCTCAATTATCTTTGGAAAATTAAATCTTACTCTTGTATATTAACTAACAAATTGAACTTCCCGCGTTTAAATAGATCTCCTTGAAACAAAATAAAAGTTTTTGTAAAATTATAATATGTAAATAAAAGAATTCAGGAATTAATTGCATGATATTAATGAAAAAAAGTTAAGAAAAAACAATATTATTATATTAAAAAGAAATTATTTTTTGCTATCACGTTGGCTGCAGGATTTATTTTGGATCTTGGCCAATGCAGTAAACTATAGGAAGGGGAATAGAAAATATTTTTTTGTTCATGACACTTTCATAACACACATAATGGCTGATTTTGATGCAATTTACGAAGAAGAAGAGGAAAATGAAGGCCCTCCAGAAGATACATATGTTTCTACTGTACCAGATCCTGTTGTTGTTCGTGGTGCAGGCAATATGACAGTGTAAGAGAAAAATAGATACAATTTTCTTTAACCTCATTATAAAGATCCTTTATTCTTTTTGGCATTTTGCTCAACCCTTTGTTTTTCTAATCCATTTTTGCTTTCTAGGTTCGGATTAAGCAATCGATTTGACCTTGAGTTTCCAAGCGGCCTTGTTTCAAGAGTGGCACCTGAAGAATATAAAGCTACTGTTATGAGAGTGAATAGTGTCCTTAAAAAAACATTGCCTGTAAACGTAAAATGGCTTTTTTGCGGCTGTGTTTGTTGTTGCTGTACCCTTGGTTGCTCTCTATGGCCTGTTATATGTCTCAGCAAAAGAGTAAATATCCACTAGTATATTATTTGTTGTAAGAATTTATTTGAAGGTGTATAACTGAAATGGAATATATAAAATTTATTTTCAATTATTCAGCAGAATTCTTGATGTATTGATTTGTCATATTCTGGGATTATTTTTTCTTAAATTTTACCATTCAATGGATTTTGAACTGTCTCTGATCCGATTCCGTTTATTCTCTTTAACAAACCAAATTATTAGAACCAGATGCATTAAAAAAAAATATTGGAAACCTCGAAAATATAAATTAAATACACTTAATTAGTAAGTTAGCCTAGTAAAGAATATTGGTTAGGAAAGTTTAAATCACACCGATAATAATTAGGAACCGTCCTAATTTTCGGTTTCGGGTAGTTTCGACCGAAACCTGAGTTTGGAAAAGATGGGATGAGGCTCGTATGCTAAAAAAAAAACGTCGAATGATATTCGGCATTATTTGAGTCACGAGGGAAAATTTACTAAAAAAAAAAGGTAAAATGTTATGAATTTTTCAAATACAAATTTTAAGAAAAAGTTTAAAACAAGTTTCCCTATCGGTTACGGTTTCGGTCAAAACTAAAATTGAAGCCGAAATTCTGTTTCAGCTGAAAATCTTGATTCGGTCGGACCATAATAATAATATAATGTATTTAAAATCAAAATACTAACTTAGCCTTTAGTAACAATCTATTTAAAAATATCCTTGAAATGACCATGACAATCAATTTATTAATACATTTTTATCTTCATTCTTGATAAAGAATTTTCTTTGTTTTCGCAAAAGGTTTTATTTATCGAAAATAACCAACAAGTAAATTAAGACCACAATAGTAAAGAAAAAGCATTTGATAAAGATATCATGAATATTTGTAATTTAAAATTCAAAGAATGTTCTTATTAAAAACAAATTCATTTTATAGTCCTTCACCAATATTGGTGATAGTACGACTAGAAAAGTTGGCGTTCATCAGAATTCATTAAAACAAAAGTTTATTTTTAGTTTGCTATTAATGCATTCAATAAATATCAATGGTAAAAAAAATAAGTTAATAAATCTTTTCCTTGTCTGCCTTTTAAATAATAATTCATTGAGTATCGTCGAAAGATAGTGATAGGATTTATTTATTAACTTAATATAAAATATATAATGTCATCTTAATAGAAACATGATTGATTTTTTTAAATTATAAATTGACTTTTTATATAATAAAAGAAAAAAAATTTATTTTGAATTAGAGTATATAAATATAGCACGACTATTATATATTATGATAATAGGTAATAATGTTAAAAAACGTTTTTGTTGAGGAAAAATAGTGTCATAAAACAAAGACATGATATAAATTTATTAATGAATGATAGAGGTAATTAAGAGAATGAGAATATATCACATGAGAATACAGATTTTTTCATTTTTTTTCTAGCCTCGCGTTGAGTTTTAGGCCCCTGAAGAAGTCATCTAAAAAGCACCGATAATTCTTGCGGACAGGATATTTTGTTTTCAATATATACATGTATATAATTCAAATTTATTTACTATTGTTCATATACTCTATTATATGGAATGCAAAATAAATCTGCTTGCTAATAATAGTCTCCTTGCTCTGAGGATGACTTAGAGCAGCGGTCGGGGAACTTTTTTAATCATTACCCCAAAATATTTTTGTGTAAGTTGATATTACCCCATGGCGAAGAGCAAAAAAAAACGAAATTGCCTCTTTTTAGCATCTTTCATATTATAGCCCGCATGATAATTTTGAAACTCACTCAATTTTACTCACAAAAGTCTCATTTTTACCCCATTTGGGGTAATTTATCCCGGTTCCCCGACCGCTGACTTAGAGGAATCAAGGCGTCATAGTGAGGTTGGAAATAAAAAAGGATAAAAGCCAAAGTGCATTCATTCTCTTAATTATCTCTACCATTAATTAATAAATTAACAATTTATTTATTATTTATCAATTTATATTCTGCATAGGCGTAGCCAGGGGGGATTTGGGGTTCAACCACCCCCCCCCTCATAGGACCCAAGCCATGGCTAGATATTTAAGGTCTATATATAATACAAAAAATATAATAGTTTTCTCTAGCTAAAAAAAAAAAAAATAAAATAAAATAATTCTATTAAGTGAAATGCGAAATTTTTTTTTTTCTTAAAGAGATCTGATATGGAACTAGGATCAAGAGAAACAGACAGACGGACACTCCTTTATTATAGGCCTATATATAAATTTTTGAAGATGAGAAGACGGTTGTATTTTTATTGCCTGAAACGAGTTGACTGAAAAATTGCGGCACTTAAGAAAAGGCAAGGGTTCGCCGGCTGCGGGCCTGAGCCAACTGGAGGGGGGTCCAGGGGGCGAAGCTGAGTGGCTAGTTATATATTTCATTAGACGTCTTTTACTGCCTCATTAGTCGGGGGGAGTCATCTTGACCCCCCCCCCCCCCATTAAAATTTTCTGACTACGCTTAATAAATTCTACATACAGCTATAAAGCTAGAAGCAATTTTATTATATTTAAAAGATAAATTTATTTCTTATAGAAAAGTGTAAAATATTATTTCATAATCTATACAGAATCATTTTAAATCTCTTTCCCAGATAGCACAGTACGTCTTATGTACGTACATAAGACGTACTGTGCTATCTGGGTTCTAGCATGGATGAAAAAAAAAATTATATTTTTTATATTTATTTTTTTGTTTTTACTATTCGGCATTCTAAATTTATTTTTACCTAAAATCTTCCAACAAATACTATCACCATCACCTTTGAGGGAGAGTCTTAAAGAACACCCTACAGAGAAACCCCCTCTTTTCGAAGATCCCAATTTTATTAATTCCTCCCATTCTCAAATCTAACTCTATATTTTCCATTCAAGTTATATGAAACTTCTATTAAAAATGAATTTTAATAAAATAATCTATTCACATTTACGAGTTTTAATCATTAAATTGTTTTTCAGACACAACATTCAATAGACAAATTACTTGAATGGGAGAATAATCATTTATATCATAAATTAGGTTTGCATTGGAGATTAGCTAAACAAAGATGTGATTCTTCATCTATGATGGAATATGTAAGTAATAAATAACATTTTTTATAGTCTATTTGGTTTTATCTGAATTTTCAGCTTAATTTTGAATATATAATTTCAATGCGTAATACGTAAAAAAATTGCGTAAATGCAACTATTTATTTGCAGACTAAGCTTTATGCGATGACGATGAGAGAAATGGCTGTCAAACGATTAGATTAATATTAATAAAAAGAGACGATGTCAGCCAAGCAGGATAGCCTTTATCGAATGAAAATACCAATAAAAGAAATCGTTTCGGCTTTAATTAAATAACTCCATCATCAGTTCTTAAGGCCTGGAACGAGCATAACAGCTGATGATGGTATTATTTTTAAAACGCTTTCTTTTATTAGGATTTTCTTTCGATAGAGTCTATCATGTTTGACTGAGATTCTTTTATTAATCTAAGCTTTATGTCTTAGATATTTAAATGAGAGATGTGAATCCGGCTTAATTATTATGTAAACAAGAGGGGAAATAATTTAAAAGGATATTTTTAACCGACTTTCATTTAGTTTATTGAAGCAATTATCATCTAAATCAGAGATGAGCAGAATGAGGCCCAACTCACTTTTTCAACTCACTCGTCAAAATTTACTTTTACTTATTAAGTGAAACCCGATATTTCAGAGGCATTCAACAGCTTTCCCTTTTTTTTTTTTTTTTAAACATTCACACTTTTTTCTCATTCACACTCAGACACACATTCACACTGTCTTTTCGGCAACTCAGGCTAGAGCCCTGCACGGGTACGGGTTGGCCCGTAGGCCCGTTACCCGCCCGGCCCGCGGGCCGGGCCGGGCGGGCTTTGGAGGCCATGAAAAAATTACGGGCGGGTAGCAAGTCTAAATAAACGGGTTCGGGCGGACGGGCATGCAAATGAAATTTTATTTAAAAATTGTTAGACATTCGTTCATTCACTCACTAAATCTCGGGCGGGTATGGGCGGGTTTGAAAAAATTCCGGGCGGGCTCGGGCGGGCCTGAAGAATGGTAAAAAATTTCGGGCCGGGTACGGGCGGGAAGTCAAAAAAAAATACGGACACGGGCCGGTCCGGGCCAAAAAAAATCGGCCCGTGCAGGGCTCTAACTCAGGCCATATAAGACATTTACGATAACCGTTATTTATGAATTTATCTATATTGGGGTCCAGGCATTTTTATTTAAGCCATCTGGTATCCAATTGGCTTAAATAAAATCATCGGACTGCCTGGGGTCCGAACCCGCGACGTTTGGTATATGAGGTTAGCACGCTAACCTCTACACCACGCCCCGAGAGCACAGCTTTCCCTCATCAGCGGTCTAGAATACAAATTCATTATTAAAGTTTGCAAAACAAACAAAAAAAATTGTTTATATAACACCAGATTTTCTGTGTCGACATATGTTTATTTTCTGCCGATCTATTAGGCTGAACATACACTAATTGAGCAAAACGTTTTGTCCAAGAGCAAAAGTTTATGCTCAATGCCAACGCACATCGATTAGGCAAAATGTTTTGCCATTGATCAGAAACGTGATGGCTATATTTTGGGCTTTAGCTCATCATATAGCCAAAATATATGAAAGTTTCAAACACGAGCCACTCTGAGTCAATGTATTGACAATCTCATTGTTGTATTTCACTCACGAACGACCTTTATCCTGAGGATGGATTACGTATATTCACAGAAATGTAGACATAGGAAATAAATAATTTTGGGCCGAATTAAAACTTTTTTTCTTCACTCTCCTGTGAATTAGAAGGCCCTCCTCCATATGATTATAAAATATAATCATTTAAATTCACTAACAGCAGACTAATTTTGGCTTTTTTTTATTTTCAGGTTCTATTGGTTGAATTCATTCCAAAAATTCCTATATATAAACCGGACTAATATTTCAAGTTTGTGAAATAATAATTAATCAGAGGTTGATCTGTGTCAAGTGTCCTATGTGCTCACAAAATCTACACATTGACTAAAAATATATTAGAATTGATTAGTAAAATAGACATTAACAAATTGTCCCAAAAAAATCTAATTGGAACTGCTTTGAAAAGACTATTGTCATATCAACGTTTATTAATGATGAAGTGAGAAAGAAATTCAGGGTGAATTTTATCAACTAAATATATATATATATATAAATTTTCAGATATATAAATATAGTCGATAAAAATTGTCCTTATGATAATTTTACTCTATATTGCTTTAATAAATTTATCATAAATTAGATAATAAAATATATAAAATTATATTAAATGCTTAATAAATTTAATATTTATAAAAAAAGAGTAAAATTGTTTCCATAAGGGGATTTTTATATATATTATATTGTTGACTTTAAAACTTGTTTTAGCCCAAAAATAATTTGCAAGGATGAATTCTTTTTAAAAAAAAAATTTTCTAATAAGTGCACAATGGTGATATTTAAAATATTTTTAAATATTAAAAAAAAAGCTTTATATAATTTATTAATCAATATTTAGATTTTCATTTTTACAAATGTAAAAAAAAAAAATATCGAATGAGTTATTAAATTGAAAAATTTTCTAAAATTGATTTCCTAATTACTTTTAAATTTAATTAATTTTTCAAAGTCTCTAAAATCATTGTTCTAGAAAATGTGCTTGATATTGTTATATATTTATTGTATATATGTTGTTATGTATATAAAATGAACTCTTGATGCTTTATTTTCTAAAATTCTAACGGATACATTTATAAATTAGGCAAATTAAATAAATAAATACCGTGCAATAGAATAAATAGATTATTAAGAAATGATGTTTAAAAAAGCACATTTTCTAAGCGGCCTCATAAAAAAAAAGTAAAAATTGTAAAAAATTTTTCTCAAAAAAAGAGAAAAACAATTTATTCGCACTTAACAAAAAAAAAAAAAAAAAAAAAAAAATGGAAGTAGCAAAAAAATCATATTTTATTTTGGGTTAAAAATTTTCTAAAGTCACCTCACAAAAATATATTCGCCATACGTAACAAAGTTTTTATTTTTTTGTTTCACAATGGAACATTATTTATCCGCATTCAAAAAAAAATTTACAAATAAACCAAAGAAATATATATCTTTTTTTTTTTTTTTGTTTTTATTAAATAGAACATCTATCTTTAACAAATTATAATTAATTTTTCGATTCAAATATTTAAAAAGTCAAAATTAAGAAAATATACTGTATAACCATTAGAATATTAATGAAAGCTTTATTTTAGTATGAAAAATGGGTCGTTTTGATAACTTACCTACCCCAACATTAAAATAGCCTCCCTATGGGGAAATACATGGTGTGTGTCCTTCAGCTATTTTAATGCTGAAGGACACACACCATGTATTTCCCCATAGGGAGGCTATTTTAATGTTGGTTGGTAAGTTATCAAAAAGACCCATTGAAAGAAACAGGAGGCCATTGGAGAAAATTTAAATATTTTGGGCTAGGAACATCATTATTTTCACTTTGCGCATTCTTCTGGCAGATTATTAGAATATTTTATAATTATTTTATTATTAATAAATAGAGAAATAATAGGAAGTTCGATTTATTTCAAAACTTTATTTGTTTTTTATTATGTATTGATCTTCAATTCGGATCTTATGAACAGTAGCCCATAGGTATTATTAATTTAAAATAATATATAAATTAAATGTTCAAGGCCAAAAGGGTTTTTAAACTCTGAATCGAAATTTTATCTTGTAAACTTGAATTTCTCTTAATTTTTTTTTTTTGTATTCTTGCAAAGTTGAAATTAGTTCCGTTTTTAATTTGAATATATTTTCTGAAAATGATTTTTTTCAATTAGTTGTAAAAGTGAATTTAATCGTTTAAAAAAAAAAAAATTTCATTTTGTGCTCGTATCAATTTTCATTATGAGATTTTGAAATGGTAGCTTTCCTCTTATTATTATCGTTAATAAGTAAATACTGTTTTCGGTTTAATTATGTTGGCTCATTTATATTCAATATAATAAAATGCTTCATGCCCGTTTGCACCAACACATCTTAGATCTTAAGCTCGTCTTACATCTTACAATTGAATTTGAAGTCAAGAAATCGGGTCTTAAGATCCTCTATTTGTGCCTCCATCGCATAAATAATAATAATAAGATATATTTATTTCAAAAAGCTATATACCTGTATTCTAGATATAAATAGTTGAATAGGTAAAATACCACATTTCGCTTTAAAAGTTATCAAGGTGAGCTTAAGATCTAAGATGTGTTGGTGCAAATGGGCCTTTATTCTTTAGGAACAAGCTATCACAAATCAAACACAGTTAAATCCTAAACATTGTTTATTAAAGATGAAATGCTGTTTTCATTTTATTTATTATTTATTAAATCTAATTCAACGGATGCGTATGTTCCATTGAATCAAATGCCTGAGCAAAAAATTGATTCTATTTGATCCTTTAATAACAGATCAATCGATTAACTTATTAATAAATTTTAATTTATATAAGTTAATCGAATTGTTTGTAATCTCTTATGTATATTTATAAAGTTTTAACATACAACCAAAGTTTTTTGTGGCATTTTCTTATTTATTTATACCATTTTTGAAGGATCAAATAATTTCATATTTTTTTTTTTCAAATAGAATAGAATTTGACAATACAATATTTCTCTCATAAATTACAATAAAAGTAATATTTGTAATAGAATGGAGGTTTAGCCATGTGTATATTTTAGTTATATTTTTTTTGTTATTTTCTCAGGTGTTTAATACACTCTAATATTTTCTTCATTTATGTGTAAGCATGATTTTTTTTTCTTTATTAATAATAATAATTATTATTTACTTGTTTGTTTTTTTACACTCTCTAGAAAATTGTTATCAAAAATATTTAACTAATATCAGTGGCGCAACTAGGATTCGATTCTTGGACCCTCCCATCTTGACCCCCCCCCCCCCGGTCAAAATTTTTTTTTGAAGGATTTTCTTCTGAGAGGTTAGCGAATTTTTTTTTAAGTGGATCTCTTGATTAGCATCAAACAGGATCGTTCGGGGTTTTTACTCTTATCCTATCTTTTAATGAAAAGACCTCATATTCATATACTTGAGGCTATTTTTTCTCGTGTGTGGGGTTTTAAACCTCAATCCCTCTTTCCTGGTTGCGCCACTGGTAATATAATATTTCAATTTAAAATATTATAAAATTATCCGATTTGCTTTTAGAACTAAAAATTTGGCAAGAATTTTATAATGTTCCAGAAAGAACTCCTAGTTTTTTTTTATAGCTATTGAGAAACTGATAAATGCCATTGTTTCCGCACAAATTTTCTATACTGAAAAACTAGTTTCCAGATTTTAATTTATTTGTTTGGGTTTTTGAGATAACCAACAGCTAAAAATCAACAAATTGGATATATTTAATTAATTCTTTTTGACTAGGCCTAATATGTTGTTGAAAAAAGAACCCGAGCTAAGAATTAAGTCTGGAGAAATTAAAATTCAATTATTTTCATATAGTCTAGTTAGTACTACACGAAAGAAAAAAAAATTTAATATGAGGATGTGGTATATGGATGGGCAGCTAAAGTGAAAAATAAAGTCTATATTTTGTCCACGTTTCGAGTGCAGATCGCATTCTTCATCAGGCCAAGGATTGGAAAAAAATGGAATTCATCTAATCAAAATAATAATAGTTAAATTATGACTTTTTTTTGCATTGCAAGCAAATCAAACACCAAATTTATAGTGATCACCGATAATAAATAATTAATCGTTTGGATTAAAATTGGGAACAGCTTCTAGTCTTTGTATTCAAAAGTGCCAAATTTTTCAAACTCTTCTCAGCTCTGATATAGCTCTAAATTTCTTTACTCTTTAATTTAATAACATTAATGAATAATTTTACCAATTGCATTTTAAGAGGATATTATTTTGTGCATTGGAATTTTTTATATATTATAGAAAAAAAACCATCTTTATAACATGAAATTTTTTTGACATGTTTTTATTTACAATTAAAAATTTCAAGTTTTATACATTTAAGGACATCCTCTGGTTGTATTTGCATAAAATATAGATTATAGCCATTTTATGAACGATTGATTTAGTTCTTTTTGGAACAATCTGTATTTCTAACTGCATGTTATTCTTGTAGAATGTCCTAGCTTAATTTCGCCTAATTAGACCGAGTGGTTCTCAACCAAAGGGTCAAAAGGAAAAAAATAATTTTATATTAAAAAAAAAATTTTAAGTATTTTTAAAATTTTAATTAGAAAATATTTTTTAAAAAGATTTGTATAGAAATATTATAATAATATTCATTATACAATGATAAACGATTATAAACAAATGGATTTTTATTGATAAATTTTTCTTGTTAAAGATTAATTTCTTTCTTAAAGATGGTTGCGGGCCACAAAATCAAATTGAATGTAGGACAAATAAAGTATTATTTTTTTAGGTAGATTGTGTTTTTTTATTCAATACCATTTTGAATAGGCTACCAATAAATTGCAATCTATAGAAATAAATTGGTGAAAGATATTTAAAAGAAATTTCAAATTTTTAATACTTCATTTTTCTCATTTTAGAATGCAAATTTTTGAGAGATTAAACTCAAGTTAAATCAAAGGCGGATACAGGGGGGGGGGGTAAAGGGAGTAATTACCCTCCTAGATTTGAAAAGAAATACTTTTTTTTTAATGTATTTTTAATGTAAAATTTTAAAAATTAAAATACTTAAGAATTTGATAGGTATTTATATTTTGGCAAAGAAGTACAGAATGCGCCTTTAAATTACCTAAATTAATAAAAAATTGTGTGCGACCAGTCACTCCAGATTACCCCCCCCCCCCCCCCCCGAGAAACATCTCTGGATCCGCCACTGAGTTAAATATATCTCATTGTTAATATTTCTTTTAATAACCAATCTGATCACGAACCAAAAATGAAACCTTACCACTTCCTAATTTTAAAATAAATTATTTTTAAAAAATTCAAAGAAAATATAAGTAGGATGGAGTTGAGAAATCATTTTAATTGTTGAATGAGTTTTCGCAAGCGAGAACAGGCCAAATATTTTTTTTTATAGAATATTACAAGTGAGATTTTTTTTTTATTTATGAGACAGAAAATTATTAAATTAAATTTCTTAATATTTTTTAAATAGCATCTCAGCCCGGCCTAATAGATAAAAAAAAAAAAAAAAAACTTTCAAACTTTGAATACTGATTGTTTTTTTTTTTTTTTTTTTTTCAAAAAAGAAGATGAAAAAATGTTCAAAAACAAAAACTAATTCCTGATTAAATATATTTTATAAAAAACGATGTAATCAATAGTTTAAGGCGCCTTATAAATAGACTTGCGCGCACTGAGAATATCAGGGATCCATTTTGGTTGCCTATCTTCCAGTGAACAGAATTGAAAACATGGAAAGGTTTTATCAACCATGCATCGGATGATTAAGAAGGAACATATTCTAACAAAACGAACTAGCTATCTAAAGCTAATAACAACGAAATTGAAAATGAAAGATATTTTCGTTGATTGGTGGAACTGCAGGTTAAAAAAAATTCCTCTTGCATGGCACACCCTTTTATCAGCTTAATATAAATCTTTAAGCCATTGTTAAAGTGTGAACATAAATTTTCCAAATAATGTTCGAAAAGTCAATACATTTATTAATACTTTAAATTTGTATTTGTATTAATATATAAATCCAGCGGAGTTTCTCGGGGGGGGGGGGGGAATTAGCTGTGACTGGTCGCACAACACACAACTTTCTCTTACTTTCGGTAATATAAAAATGCATTCTGTACTTGTTTACCAGAATATATACCTATACAAATCAAATTTTTAAGTTTCAAAATTTTATAGGCCTATTAAAAATAAAATTTAATTCCCCACAAAAAAAAATTTCTCAAATCTCGGGGTGGGGTTTGTAATACCTGTCAATAAAAGTTTAAACAAAAAATATAAAGTCAATAATTTTAATTTAGATTATAAAATATCTAGTGAAAGTTGGGTTCTGTGCATGGGTATAACTAGGGGGGTCCGGCCCCCCAGAAGGCTCGTGCCACTCCCAGAAAGCTCCCCGCCCAAGGGCGGTCCTAGCCTTACATTTTGAGGGGGGTCACTGTTTTTTTTTTTTTTTTTATAGTATAAATAAATGGGCTTAAATGGCCTAAGTTGCCGAAAAGATTGTGTGAATGGGAGGAGAGTGAGTGGGAAAAAAGTGTGTGTTAAAAAAAAAAAAGATTTGGGGGGGGTCACGACCCCCTTGACCCCCCCTCTGGGACCGCCCTTGTCCCCGCCCCAAGAAAAATCGAGACAAAATGGGGCTTTCCAGGATCATCGGAGGATGGCTGGTCCCATGCCCCCCCCCCAGCCAAATTCTCTAGTTACGCCCATAGTTATGTGTCAGACCTGATTTTTTGTGACGACATTTACAGTATTTCGTTTCCGGCGGTAAATGTAATAAAACAGAAAAAGGTTTATATTTTTTTTACCATGGCAACTATTTCTCCTATCTTCCCTATGAAGTACCAGAATAAAGAGTGCTTCAAATTATTCTGAGGGCAAAATGAGAATATACATCCTAAAGCATCTAAAAAATAATTGATTTATGAATTTTAATAAAAAAAAAAGGCAAAGCTACCCTTAATTGTAAAATATTAAAATGCATCGAAAATATTACAAACAAAAGATAAGCTATACAGACAAGATTTTCTTCAGAGATAAAGAGAAAGAAGGCATTTGAAGAGGAAAGTCGTATCCATATCCTCCAAGATTTTCTAATTCAATTCTTAGAGGCTAGTTAAAATTTTATCAACAATGGGTAAAAAAAAGATTTATTCTTTCAATCGACACTCCAAAATAATAAATTTCCTATTTTATCGTGAAATTATAATTTATTTTTACTGATAACAATAAGAAATTTAAACATAAACGTATTGTTTACTCGATTTATTTAAAGTGTTTTATTTCCTTGATTGGAATGCTTTATATTCAAAATGGTATTTATTATGTCAAAAAATGTGACAGATAATTTAAGAAATAATTCAATTTGGGATGATGATTTATCTACAATTGTCCCTAGAAATTATGGAGTGAATGCTTGGCCGGAAGAATTGCAACATGATTGGCCAACGATTAGAACAATTTCTAAGATAGGTTTCAATATGGCTTTTTATTTGACATTACCTCTTTCAATAATAGGTGTGTTGTTTTTTTGTTTTTTTTATATATATTTCGTTTGTTAATTATCTTTACTTGTTTAATTTTTATTTTTTAATGAAATATTATTTACTTTAAACTCGTTGAAAATTCTCTATTTTAGCTTGATAAAATAATTTCTTCTAATGAATTGGGTTTTAAACGACATTGAGAACCACATAATTATCTAAAAATCTTTTATTCTGCCTAGGAATGATTATGAATGCACTTTCAATGATTGTATTAAGATCTTCGAAATTCAGATCTCTGCGAATATCATTCTACTTACAAGCCCTAGCAATTGTTGATAATATGGCTCTCTTCTTTAGATGTTGGATTGAAGCTTGTCGGGGATTATCAGAAAATTTTAATAATTTATTTTTCATAAAGGTCAGTTATGTTTTTATTTTTTTAGGTTAGATTAGATATTTTATGTGGTTTGATAATCAACAGTATATTACGATAACTGTTAATTTTTTAAATTTATTTATACTCTTTCGGCCACATATGCCATTAAGAGTTTATTATAAACTAGCTGCGGTAGGATTGCCTTCGGCAACCCTACCCCGCTAGGCCCTGGCGGGCGGCGTCTCGGGATATGACTAAGAGTTGTCCAGATAAATGTATTTTAATTAATTATGAGGAAGAGTTTTTATTTTTTATTTTAAATATTTGATTAATATATTTTTCAATTATTTACACCCTAAGAAAGCGTCATTTTAAATTTTATTAAAAACGAATGAAAAATAAATTTCAGGGGGGACAGGGGGGTGATTGAACTTTCTGAGGTCTAAAATACCATTTTTCAATTATTTACACCCTAAGAAAGCAACATTTTAAATTTTATTAAAATCGAATGAAAAATAAATTTCAGGGGGGGGCAGGGGGGTGATTGAACTTTCTGAGGTCTAAAATACCAATTTTCAATTAGTTACACCCTAAGAAAGCAACATTTTAAATTTTATTAAAATCGAATGAAAAATAAAAAAAATAATAATTTTAGGGGGGGGGGGCGCAGAGCGGAAAAATCTTTTCAAATGTCGAATTGTTAGGGGGAGGAAGAGTTTTTATTTTTCATTTTAAATTTTTTGATAAATATATTTTTCGTAAAGCGAGTTAGATCCTGTTTTCCAATGCTTTGCTATGGGGTAATTGATAACCCCCAAAAAGGGGGGTTCCCTTCCCCTAATTCGATATAATGATAGCCTAAAATCACCCCCGGAAAATTCCCTACCCATTAAAAAAAACTCCATGAAAATCGGTCCAGTAGTTTCGGAGTCTATGCGTTACAAACAGACAGACAGAGATTGTCTTTTATATTATTAAAAGATTAAAAGATATTTGAAATAATTAACGATGGCTTCCGGCAGGCGTTCCAACAGTCTTGTTTTTCGGGGACCATCAATCCCGATTTTCAGCACTGCTTGACGTTGCTTTTCAACACGGATCTTGGTGGCTGTTGTCCTATCTTCTTGACAGGTCCGCCGGTCTTTTCGGCATTTTAGGCCATATTCTAGGGTCCACGCCCATTTGGTAATCAAATTATTTAAATAGGTTCATCGGACTGCCTGGGATCCGAACCCGCGCGCCTTAGCTTCCAGACTATCATTATTGATATTTTTCAACAACTTTAGCCCCTTGCCATGGGGGGTTTACACTCACACTCACATACACACAGTCTTTTCGGCAACTTAGAACATATAATGAGCTATTTGTTAATGAACATACTTTCCCATATTTTTTTGTATTTGTTTTGTTTTTTGTTCATTGATTTGTGTTATGTAGACCTATTTGTAAATATGTATTTATGTTTGGATAGGAATAGCCACCGAGGACTTGTCGCTTTAAGTGGACAAAAACTTTACTATAACAGTCATCTTACTATTTCGAATAAATTAATTTTTAACAAATGGTTTATTTATTATTTTATGAAATTATATTTTTATATGAAAATTTAAACATTAAATTAAACACTAGATTATAAGTTTCAAAGATTTATTAAATTTAACACTTAATGGATATAAACTAGGTTTTTAAAGTAACTTTTTAAATAAATAATGTTTCAACTCGACCCTACGGTTGATCATTTAAATTTAATTAGAATTTTATTCCCACTTAGGTCCTAGACAAGGGCGGATTTTTCGAAAAAAAATTTATTTTGAATGTATAATTTTAAAAATTAATACTTAAAAATTTGATTTGTATTTATATTCTGGCAAACAAGTAGAGAATGCGCCTTTAAATTACCGAAATTAAGAAAAAATTGTGTGCTGTGCGACCAGTCCCACCAGATTACCCCCCCCCCCCGAGAAACACCTCTAGATCCTCTCTTGGTCCTAGAGTACAAAATTTATTCGCAAATATAAATTTTCTATTGAGGTCTAAATAGTTATTTTTGTCCTAGGAATTGTGCTTTGCGAATGGTCTAATAGCACAAACATTTACGATTTTGTCTGGATGGACTGTGGTTCTTATCACGGGAGAGCGATTAGCTGCTGTAGCTTGGCCCTTCTCACGTATGAACTCTCAAAGAAATCGCTTTGCAACTATGAGCGCATTTTATTTTCTTCTGGTTGCTTGCCTTCTGGTCAGCATCATCAAAAATTCATATTATGGTATAATGGATATATCTTATTTTAACAACACTGACCGAACTATTATATAAATGTCTTTGGTGCTTATTAGTATATGAAACTCCGAGTCCATTCAATTATCTACCATGCACTTATAGAGTAAGTCAATACTTACAAACTCGAATTTTGCAAAGTATCTACATGTCATTAACTACTTGGATACCTGCTTTGTTAACCACACTCGGAAATTGTATAATTTGGATCTTGATTAAAAGGAAAAAAAGAAATCAACGCTATTTAAGTATAATTAAGTATTTTTTTATATATATATATATAAAAAATAAATTCCACACAGTGGCGTCATTTCAACTTTTTCTTGGGGGGGAGGCAAATTTTTTTTTTGGGGGGCAAACATTTTTTTTCTTAAAATTTACTTACAAATGGGTACTCAAATTTGGCCTAAACATATTTTATTTAATTAATTGTTTAATTTTATACAGCTTGTATACTCGTAGATGTATTTTGGAGTATTTTATTTAGAATAATATAAAATTTTATAAAATTAAAGCCCTTGGGTGGGGGCAAATGCCCCCCTACCCCCCCCCCCCTCAAATGACGCCACTGATTCCACAAGCTTCATACTACTTAATAATATATTTTACTAATCTCGAAAAAGTACACTCCAAGTTGGAGAAGATGCATATTTAGATAATATCTAATGTCTTTGAATTCAAACCTCATATTTTCATATTATTATTTCTATAAGATATTCTTATGTTAGTGACATTTTAATTTCATTCATTTATAATTGATAATAGGATATGTATTTATTAGTCCGTCCGGTCTAAAAGCTGGAGGTTCTGGTTCGAGTCCAGTAGCGCTATAGGCCTATGCCTAATTACAAACTCATCTAGAAAATTTTCTTTATCTTAAATAAAATTATGATGTGATATTTTTCAATTCTAGATTATCAAAGGAGTTTACGTATTGGTCGTCCTTTGGCTGCTCTCTCTTTGATTTGTGTTACTCTTAGTTTACCAATCGGCATCTATTATTTAATTCTGTTACATTTGGCCATAACAACGCCTAAGGATTTTTCTCTAGACCCACTTTTTGACACTGAATGGTAACTCATTTTAAGTTAGACTTACAATCAGGTTGGTCGGCAGAAAAAACTTAAAATTAAGTAATTGAATAATAAATTAGCTAAGTTTTAGAAGGGTTTTAAGATTTTACTTTTTGTTTTTTATTTTTCATATGGATTTTTTTCTAGATTTTTTTTTTTTTAATTTGTTTAAGGTCTTTTTCGGCATCTAAGGCCATTTAGACCCCATCCCTATTTATTTGAAATGATTGGTAGCCAATTCAAATGAAATAAATTTTTCTCGCTTGGGAGGGGGAGCGAACCCGGGACCCTAGGCACAAGAGGCTAATGACCTCTCTGAGCCACGAGTTACGGGCATTTTTTCTAGGATAGATCATTGAAAAATTTTAAAGAAATTGGCTCTTGTAAACTTATAAAATAAATACTAAAATCTCATATTTTAATAATTAAGTTAATGTGACTCACAAGGGGACGGCCAAGTGAGTATATCACGGATTCGTTTGAAAAAAAATTGAGGTGATACTTTGAGCCAAAAAAATGTTCACGTGTTTCGGCGTTTTACTCCATAGAGCTCCGATTGACCAAGCCTGGTTAAGATGAATTTTATAGAAAGCTTATAGAATATTTCAGGCAATTATAGTAAGGAAGGGGTTTGTAGTCAAGAGAAAAGAGCCTTTATTATTAAATAAACTCTTTATTCAAGGCGTTTAGGCATAGATTTACGGAAACAGTTACACTATATTTATAATTATTTTAGGCAATTTTATCATTACAGTATATAGCAAACGCTTCCTTCTTTATGCTCTAAATATTAATATATTCAAAGGTCCACATATTTCATTAGTTAAAAAATAAATAAATTCATACAACAATTTTAGAAAATGCAGTAAAATCTGGAATAACTCAAATTTATCAATAGCTCAACCAGGATCCCAGTCTCTGGGAGTGGGATTTATGATTTTTTTAGGAGTATTTGTTTCTAAGGGAGAGGGGGGGGTATGCATTATTTTGCCTTGAAAGGATTAATTCAACTGAGAGTTTTGAAAAGAAACAATTTGAACAATCGAAATGAATTAGAAAGAATATCAAATGAAATGAAAAATATCGTCTTCCAGATATGAAAAATATTTCAACGAATCAAACAAGTGAGCCTTTTTACTTTTATAAATATTTTGTGGTCTTGATGAAAGAAACGTTTTGCTTCCGACACGAGAAATAAATTAGATAGTCTCAAATATACCCCTACAATAATGGATATTTTTTTTTTTAAAATATTTTAAAGGTGAAATAATTTTACTTTTCAGGCACCGGATGAGAATATTGGATTTGTCATTTGGAGCAATCTGTTATAATTTATATTATTGGCGATATAGTTTTCATTTGCCAATTTTTATTTTTATGGGAAATACAAATTATCGGGAAATAATTTACTCTAAGAAGAAAATTTGGGTTGAAAAATTAAAAAAAATATTTAGAAAAAAAATAGAAAAACCAATACATGAAACAATTGCACTTCAAGTGTTTAAAATAAGACAAGCATTTTCACAAAAACAAGAAAAACAAATTGAAGAAACAATTTTATGAAAAATGATTTCAGTTTTTTTTTTTAACTTTAGATCTCCCAGAGTTCAAAAAAGTGAACAAGTCGATCGAGGGGTTTCTAATATACTGCATGTTGGGCGCTATTTTATATAGGCCTACTAATATAATAATATCGTGACATGTAAAGTTGGAAAATTAAAATTTTTCTTTTATTGATAGACTACAATATTTCAATGTGAATAATATTAAATGAGAAATTCTGAATTAATGATCAAAACACTGTTTAATTCCAAAATAGTGAGCAAGTGGTCCTGTCGACAAGAAAATTGAACAGCGTTTTGATCATTAGAATCATCATTCAGAATTTTCAAATTTTATTCTAATTGATATAAAGTCATGATCCAATAAAAGCGAAATCGATATTCTAAAGATTGAATTTTTCAATTATCTAGCGCTGACTCTCTTACCATCACATTAATATTTTTTTTTTTTGTATGATTTATTTAATAATAAATAATTGTAACTAATAAATGTATTTAATTCTCATATTCATTATTTGAATAAATTTTAGTTAATATCTTAGGTTATTTCTTTTGATTTTGTCTTTTTTTTTAGAGAAATTGGTCCAATTTAAACTTAAAGTTTTTTTGACAATGATTTGACAAAGTGATTTTTTTATCAATAAACTATTTATACAGACCTAATAGTTAATACATTTAATTATTTTCCTTCCATCAATCAATTAGATCGCCACCATCCTAATCAAGGGCGGATACCATGGAGAGGTAAACCCCCTAATAATAAAATAATTAATTACCCCCCCCCCCTCCCCGAGATTTCAAAAAAAATAACTTTTTTCAAAAAAAAATTTATTTTTTATGTAAAATTTTAAAAATTAATACTTAAAAATTTGATTTGTATTTATATTCTGGCAAACAAGTACAGAATGCCCCTTTAAATTCCGAAATTGAGAAAAAATTGTGTGCTGTGCGACCAGTCACACCAGATTACCCCCCCCCCCGAGAAACACCTCTGGATCCGCCCTTGATCCTAATCCAAATCTCAAAAATCTCTTCATCGGCATCTCTCGAAGTTATTTTTTACTTTCTTTGTCTCTATTTTATTTGTTTACTGGAAGTTAGGCAACACAAATTACCAACTCATTGAAAGTTGTTTTGAATGAATACTCTGAGACATGGGCGTAGCCAGGGGGAGGCTGGGGGCCTTTGCCCCCCCCCCCGGCTTGTCCTAAAAAAGAAAAAAATAATATATATATATATATATATATAGGCCTATATATTTCCCATTGGGAATTTTTTTTTAACGCCCCAATATTTAAATATCTAATTTATAAAAATGTTTATTAATTAAATTTATTTTTTACTAATCAATATGGCAAGTCTTGTGTCATTGAATTTTGTTTTAACTGTGACTTGTCATCAAAATGGGAAATTATTCGCGTTCATTATTCATGAGATTCGATACCTAAGAAAGAGAAAATTTGTTTATTTTTATTTAAGTCATTTCGGCTGCAGAGGCCATTTGACTTTTTTATATCTCGGAGGGGGCGATCTCTCTCTATTAGAGTCCCTGTATTTCCGACCCTGTCTGCTAGTACAAAATTAAGATATAAAATATGCATGTATAAATTAAAATTAATGTATCTATTAAACTTTGGGTTGTGATATCATTCTCCTCTCCCTTCTTCCTCGTTTCTATATTTATTAATAGTAGCTCTATAATTATTGCGAATTTTCTCAAACGTATATTTTTCTCTTTCAGACTTCCATTTTTTCGAATCCATCTCTTAGTATTAGTTATTTTTTACTTTCTCTTATTAGTTTTCGAAAACGCACCATCGGGCACAAGGGATATCAAAATTAGTTTTACTTTCCTCTACGTAAGGGTGTATAGCGAAGAGGAAGGAAGTGGAATTGATCCAAATTTTCGGCTTCCGAATTACAAAGAAAAATACACATGAAAAATAGACATTATTATTATTACGCCTATTATTATTATTTTTATTTATTTTGAGAGTAAAGGTATTTTGTTTTTGGTATAGGTTTGGGACAACCAATCAAACCATTGACGCTAAACACTCCTAACGCGTCAATGGTTTGATCGGTTGTTCCAATCTAAACTATATTAAGATTGAATTTTGATTTGGCATATCAGATAACTACTGACGATAAATTATACAAAATTCTTACTTAATTCAAGTTGACATTTAAAAGAAAAATTGCACATTAGATAAGGCAATTTTTTATTTTTAATTAACTTATATTCTTTTTAAATTTAGCTTTTTAGTTTAGTTTCAATAATCAAAGAGAGGTATGTCAAATTATTCATTTGAAGGTGAAGACGATTATTATTATTCGGATATTTACGAATCTCCAAATTATTTCCAAGGGCTTAATTTGAGCGAGGTAGTAAAACATCAATCATCGTGGGTGCAAATTATCTTCGAATTTGGTGTCAACCTCACTTTTTATTTTACATTTCCATTCTCAATTATAGGTGTGTTATTATTTATCATTTTTTTTTTTTAATTAAATAATTATTTAAATTTTTTTTGAAATGTCTGAGGATATTTATTTAATTTTTTTTTTATTATGTCGTTTTGTTGTGTGTGCATTAAGCAAATACTCTATTTCAAGGCACACGTCACGTTTGGTAACTGAAGGAGGGTGAGATAAAGCTCCAATAGGGGCTAGTATTAATGGTTGTGTACAGGGCCGCAGACAGAATTGACGGGCCCCGGGGCTACTTATTAATACGGCCCCCCCCCCAAAAAAAGTATTTTTTAGTATGTAAAAAGCTATTGTGGCCTTCATGCCAACAATTTTTTACACAATTTTTGACACAACTTTTGAAATAGTTATACATAGCTTACAATATTTATTTAAATAAAGTTATTTAAAAATTTTTCAAAATTTCCTGAACAAAGAGTTACAATAATTTATCGAGGTCAGATCCGGACAGAGGATTTTCGGGGGAATCTGGAGGTATGGAAATTTTTTTGAAAATTAGCCACTGAAATCTGCGTTTTTAGCTATCCTGAGTCACACTTGATTTGAGCTTAAAGGGACCGGGCCCCCTGAGGAAAAAAATTTCAAGAAAATGATTTTTTTTAATTGAAATTTTAACCATGAAAATTATTTTTTATTAGAATTTTAAGGTGGGAGCGCAATGGGCCCGGGCCCCCTCGGATGGTCCGGGCCCCGGGGATATAGCCCCCCTGCCCCCTGTCTGCGGCCCTGGTTGTGTATTCTGTAATGTGTATTTTTTCATTAATAAAATGATAGAGAAATTTCATAACTTTTTAAATAAAAGAGATCCTATGGCTAGCAAGGCCAGAGAGAGAATAAATTTAAAAAAATAATAAAAATTCTTGATTTCGGGTAAACTGTGGTTTATTTTTATAAAATTCAGCGCATCGACTATTCATTGTGTGGTCTTTATCAGGTATATATCAGCAGGGGCGGATTAATGCAATTTTGTCGGGGGGGGGGCGGTTTTTTTTATTTTTTATTTAAGGACTTTGTCGGCATCTATGGTCATTTAGACCCCTTTTCTATTTATTTAAATTGATTGGTAACAAATTCAATTGAAATTAAAGAGCGGAAATCAATATTTCTTTAGATTACTAGTTTTTATAACTTTGGGGGGGGGCGATCGCCCCCACCGCCTCCCCCTTTAATCCGCCCCTGTATATTAGTTAAAATTGCAGAGTCTTACATGTAGAAATTTCGAATGCAAATTCCTAAAATGAGTGGCTGAAATGTTGTATTTTTTGTATTTTAAATAAACCAGAGTTTAGCCGAAATCAAGAATATTTATTTAAAAAGTCATGAAATGACTACTCTTAGGTGTCAGGGAGATGATTTTTAAACTGGACTTAAATTCAGGATGATTTAAAAATACAAATGCCCTCGGGCTTGGTCTAGTGCAGCGGTTCCCAACCCGTGGGCCGCGGGCTTATTGGAACTTGGGGGTCGGACGTCTAAGGAAAAATAAAAATTATATAAGTAAAAGAATTTTCGGTTTATCTGTGGTTTTTTTTGTAAAAATTACAACGTTTCGGTCATAGTGGCCACTTCAGGTACAATTCAGCTAAAATTATAAAGTTTTTTACCGGTACATCTGTGACAATCTCTTGTCACAGATGTAATCTTAGCAGAATTGTACATGAAGAATGTCATAGAATGAGTAGCCGAAACGTTGTAATTTTTACAAATAAACCACAGATAAACCGAAAATCAAATTCTTTTAGTAATGATAACAATTGTGAAAGCCTAAACTCCAAAATTCGAAAAATTATATAAGCCAATATATAGGCAGTCCGATGTTTTTATTTAAGCCATTTGGATACCAAATGGCTTAAATAAAAATGCCTGAACCCCAAATACATATATATTCAAATAAAGTTTATCGTCAAAAGTTTTATAAGGCCTGAGTTGCCGAAAAGACTGTGCGTATATGTGTGTGAGTGTGAATGAGAAAAAAGTGTTTTTTTCTTAAAAAAAAAACACGACATGTTTTTGTTGATTTTAGGTTTAATACTGAATATAGCTTCAATAATTGCATTGCGTTCCTCCAAATTTCGTTCACTCCGTATCACTTTTTATCTGCAAGCTCTCACTATAACGGATACCTTCGCTCTTTTCTTCAAATGCGGAATTGAAGGTCTTCGAGGGTTTTCTGTTAATTTTAATCAATTATTCATGGTTAGTCTTTTTTTTTTAATTAGTATTCTCTATTTAGCAAAGAAAATGAAATACCCTTTTGGTCTTAATCTTTTTTAGAGACGATAGTAATATAAAGAAAATTTATATCTATAAGAAACGAAGATAATCTATAGTGAAGTCATTCAGAATACTAGAAATCCTAGCCTCGCCAAAAAACACTGTCTCTAAAAAATTTCTTCCTCCCTGCTTGTTCTCAGACATGTAGAGACTACTAAGATATGCAAAATAATCTCCCACCACCTGAAATTAATCTAAATGGACTTATTTAACTGAGATCTTTTAATTTTTGCCTTAAGGACTGTAAAATATTATGCATCGGGAATGGCTTTTTATCAAACTCTGCAACGATCCTCTCTGCTTGGACCGTAGTACTCATCACAGGGGTGCGACTCGCAGCTGTGGCATGGCCTATCGCGAACAGAAATTCATCAGGAAGTTCTTATGATGCTGTCTTCAAATTCTATTTTCTCCTGCTCATCTGTCTCATCGTCACTATCCTTAAGGGTTGCTTAGCTACCGGTACTATTAAGTAATATTCCCCTTCTATAAATTAATTTAATTATGGATTTACCAATGGTATATTAAAATTATCTAATAAGTTTTTTCAAAAATTTTTAAATTTTTTGTCATAAATTAAACTATTTTAAAAAGTTTTTATTCTTTGACGTTTTTTTTTGAGATAATCAATGAAGACCTTACCCGGCAATTTTTCATTTGTAATAATCAATTTGAAAAAAGTATTTTAATTTATGAATACAAATTAACGTGCACGTCTCTCATTTAGTGAAAGTAAAAAATGAGAAAAGCTACGGCTACATGATTAATAAAAAGAGTGAGAAGTCCAGAGGGGGGGGGAGGGGGAAGGCCTTGTTTTTGTAAAATAGATGATAATATTGTGATTTTGGTTGCCGATTCCTAGGCGTTTATATCATATTTTCTCGAAGTTTAAGTTTTCAATAACTCAGGCTAAATTTATTTTATTTAATTGTAAGCCAGGATAATTTAAATAAATTTTATCGCTCAGAACGGGAAATGAGCCTAAGATTATGACGACAAAATGCTGTAAGAAACGGAGGAAATTATAATTCTAGTAGCTTTATTGTTCCTGTACATTATATAGGTCTAAATGTCCTTATATGTCGAAAATAACTTAACAAAGTTATTAAGGAGTCAAAAAAATCCAAGGCATAGGCACCCAAAATTATTTCTTTTATTATTACCGTTCCAGGCTGACGTTCCGGCCACTGGTCTAGGCCATCTTCAGAGCCGGAGAGTCCTATGAGCGCTCCGTTCATGCGAATGTGTGTCACTGAAATTGTAATTTTCATTTATTCTCGCCTCAGGCTCTGAAGATGGCCTAGACCAGTGGCCGAAACGTCAGCTTGGAACGGCAACAATAAAATAAATAATTTTGGCTGCCTATGTCTTAGATTTTTTTGACTCCTTAATAATACTTCCAGCCACAAAGACATACCTCACAATAAAAAAGTTATAGTTAAATACGATATTGTATGAAATAAAAGTAGAAATATTAAATTTTTTCTGAACTTTTAGCTTACGAGATGGCCAGTCCTTTCACTTTTGTACAATGTGACAATACCTTTAATGACATATCTCAAATGCTTTGGAGTCTGGGCATTTACATGGCTCTTTGTACTTGGGTACCAGCTACGATTACAATGTTTTGCAATTGTATCATTTGGATATTGGTTAAACGAAATCAACGCTCTTTAACTGCAATTAAGTATCAAATTCTTATTATTATCATAATTTTATTATTTTCTTTAATTTAATTGAAATAAATTTTCTATTTTAGAAACTAGAGTTGGTTCAGGTACGGGTCGCCCTTTGGCTGTTCTCTCTTTAGTATGCGTAATACTCAATTCACCTCTTGGCCTTTATTATTTAATTGTTTTATATTTATGTATAACGATTCCCGAAAATTATGAAGGTCTTCAGAGTGTCCCAAAAAACACAATGTGGTGAGTTTTTATTAACTATATGTAAAAATGCCATGATGAATTAATTTTAAATGAATAGCTAGCTGATAATTAATTTAATCTAAAAATATGGGTAGTGTATAATTTCGAAACAATACTCAAAATTTTTCATTTAAGGTCTTTTTCGAAGGCCATAAGTACGGGGTGTAAGTCCCTATTTATTTAAATTGATTGGTAGCCAATTCAATTTAAATAAATTTTTGTCACGGGATACGAACCCGAGACCCTAGTTACAAATGGCCAACATGCTAACCACTACACCAAGCCCGGGGACAACTAAATTAAAATCTTTTATTAAATTTGCTTAAATAGTTTTCGATATTTTAATAATTCTCACAAATATTATATTAATACAATAAAATTTCAAGAAATTAAAAATAAAATTAATTTTTCAGGTATCATATAAGAACGCAAAGTTTAGCATTTATGCCACTTTGTCATACTATTAACCTTTGGCGATTCAGTCTTCATTTGCCAGTTTTTATGTTTGTTGGGAATAAAGAACTTCGAGGTGAGATTTTTGCCAAGTTGATATTTTGGATGAAAAGAATGAAGAAAATATGTACGAAAAAAATACATGAAACAATTAGATTGTTCAAAATAAAACAAGAAAATAGAAGAAATTGTGAAAAAGAATTTGAAGAAACAAGATTATAATAATTTCATTTATATTTATTTACTTATTAAAAAGTAAGAATCACAGACATGTAGATTTTCAGCATGCCGTACCACTAGACCACTTACAAGCATTCGGCTACCACTTAATACGGGAGAAAATCAGTTCATCGCGAACTGGGAAATTTCTCTTTCGACATACCGCAATATGGATGGAATTATGAGTAAGCTCTCGATAAGATTATAAGAGTTACTAGAAAGGTGAAGAAATTATCGACCTTAAAAATTATAGGTGAAGAACACATATGACAATTTACTTGAATATAATTTATCTCTTTTTAGAGGTATTTATTTATTTATTTAATAAATATTGTATTTTAATCGTGTTATTAATAAATAATATATCTTAAAATTTATTAACTTCCCAACCTTTACTTAAATATAATTTCTATTTGGGTGTACTTTTTAAGACATCAGTCATTTCTTTGCAGATATGAAAAAAGTTGAGACTATTTTTTAACTTAGTTCATTTTTTCAACCCTTCATTTAACTGAAATTTGTACATAAGTTCGGGATCAATGACAAAATCAATGCTTTGAAACAATTAGACTGAGGCTGAGAAAAGAGTGCCAAAATACGTATTAAGGGTGAATTTTTTTAATTAATAAATGTCTTGAAATATATAGCCGAGTGTACTATTTGTATATTTAATTTTAATTATTAAAACCCAAAAACTAAGCAAAAATCTACCAACTTCTAGCGAAAAAATATTCTTCGTTCTATTTCTCATTTTGAACTTTTGTTTGAAGACGAATGGCTTTTCTCTTAAAAATTTATAATAAATAAATATTGTTTCCCGATAGCAAATTTGCGAAACGAGTTGGTGTTCGATTGGGGGGGGGGGTAAAAGGGTAATTACCCCCCCCCCCCAGAGATTTAAAAAAAAAATACTTTTTTTTGCAAAAAAATTTATTTTTAATGTTTAAATATTAATACTTAAAAATGTGATTTGTATTTATATTCTGGCAAACAAGTGCGCTTTTAAATTACCGAAATTAAGACCCTGTGCGACCCAGGTGGCGCAATTTTTGCCCAATCGAACTCAAACTCGTCTCGCAAATTTGCTACGAACGATATATATTGGCAGGCTTACATACAGTTGAAAAAATTCCATCTTTTTCAAACAAAGCCCTATATAGTTAATACAAGTAAATTAAGTTTGTTCGTTAGCCAATTATTAGCTTATTAAAAAAAATATATATATTCCATTTTATAATTCTAAGTTCATCGAATTAAAATTTGAGTGTCTGATAACAATTCAAAAATGTAGAGGCAGATTATAATTAAATTAGTAAACTAAAATACAAATTTATTTTAAGTTTAATAATAATTTTCACTTCAAAAGCCATTTAAGTTTAAAAACAAGTTTATTTTTCAATAGCTAAAAAATTGTAATCATCAAAAATATTTTGCTAGTTCTTCACTTTTTCGACCCCCCCCAAAAAAAAAAAAAAAAAACTCAAAAAGATGACTTATAAACGCAACGAGCTAGATCAATGAAATTTTTTATGTAGTTCTAACACTAAAATTGTAGATTTCTATCATTTTTTGAATAAATCCGTCAATCGGATACATTATTTAACACTTTTTTTATCAAAAATTTTAAAAATTATTTTATCATATCATGATAAATTACATTTTTTTAAACAGTTTTTATCTCAGCCAAAAACATCGGAGATGAAAAAGGGCGCCTCGCATTATTTTTGCCCAGCGTCGAGGTGAAATCAAAAAAATGCGCCTCGCTTTTCTGATTTATATAAAAGCGAGGAAATATTTTCACTTAAATAAAACCCCTACAGAATTTTATTTGTTTCATATATCCTCGCTTTTATATAAATCAGAAAAGCGAGGCGCATTTTTTGATTTCACCTCGACGCTGGGCAAAAATAATGCGAGGCGCCCCTTTGCATCTCCGATGTTTTTGGCTGAGATTTCACTTCTTTTTGTGAAATATTGCATTTAAATATTATTTAATAATTTGTGTTTATTAAATATTAAGTTATCCCATGAATAGATATTTTAAATGCATTCCAAACAGTAAAAAATAAATACATCGTTTGGTATCTATTCAAAACGATAAACATAGGATTTCCCTAAATTTTATAAAATTTTAGGTTTTTTATTTTTGTTATGTTGGTAGAATGTAAATACATCGTTTGGTATCCATTCAAAACGATAAACATAGGATTTCCCTAAATTTCATAAAAATTTTAGGATTTTTATTTTTGTTATGTTGGTAGAATGTAAATACATCGTTTAGTATCCATTCAAAACGATAAACATAGGATTTCACCAAATTTTATAAAATTTTAGGATTTTTATTTTTGTTATGTTGGTAGAATGTAAATACATCGTTTGGTATCCATTCAAAACGATAAACATAGGATTTCACCAAATTTTATAAAATTTTAGGATTTTTATTTTTGTTATGTTGGTAGAATGTAAATACATCGTTTGGTATCCATTCAAAACGATAAACAGGATTTCACCAAATTTTATAAAAAATTTTTTTATTTTTTTAGTTTTTTTATTTTTGTTATGTTGGTAGCACTTCTTCTTATCACGTTAATCTGTTGTATTTCTATCTGAAGGGATCCATCCTAAAATTTTTTATTCCATTAGGGATGAAAATTACTAATATTAATAGATATGTTCCTAGATGACGTCATCAGGGAGCAAAATAGTTAGAATTGTCTTTTTGCCACGTTAAAGATAGGACAAATTTGAAATTTTGAATACCTCTCAAAAAGTCACTTTTGATCCAAAATGAAATTTTATATCAAAGGTATCGGGTTTTTGATAGTACCTATTTGTATTTTAAATTTCATCCAAATCGGTCCAGCAGGGAAACCTGTAGCTTTGTCTAAAAATTTGAAAATTGAAGAAAAGAATGAAAAAAAAAAAAAAAAAAAAAAAAAAAAAAAAAAAGGAAAAATAAGAGACTAACTTTTGACCTTCCGAAATCGGCAAAATCTCAACTTTGAGCCTCTGCCATTCTGTTTGGGACTGGAATTTTTTTTTGACTTCGTGCTCAAAATAATCCTTATTTATTCTAGTTTAATATAAAAAAATTTGGTTCCGATATCTTAAAACCTTTTTGAGATATTCGCCCAGAAAGAGAAAAGTTTCTCAAAAAAATTTTTTCACGTCCCTATCTTTTATTAAGGATTTAAAATCATTCTTGATAATATAGTCTAGGGACGACTCGTCCATCTAAATGCAATGGGCCATTGGCATCTATTGGAATATCAACTAAATGGCAGAATTAAGAGTTTCTTTGCTTTCTTTTGCTTTTTACTTGCTCGGCGACGAGTCGCTCCCGCGACTCTTGATTCTTACATGTTTTTACGAAAACTGAATAGTTTTTGAGATAATCACGTATTTTGAGTATATGCAAGAAAATCGAGGCAATTTGAAACTTGATTTATTTTATTTTGAAAGGGAAAATGTTCTATTCCACTCTGATTATTGAGTTTAAGTGACAACAACACAATAAATCTCATTCTTTGTCATGACATTGAAAAGAGATATTGTTTATTTGATAATTCTTTTTATCAAGCTTTATTCCATTTATTAAAGTATTTTTTTTCCTTTAAAACTTTAGTTAACTCTAGTTTTGATAATAAAAATGTCAAATAGCACGGACTTTGTGAATTATTCTCGCACAGAGAGTGATTTTTATAATGTTCCTCAAAATTATGGAGTAAATTCGTGGCCTCGAGAATTACAAGAAGATTGGCCCTGGGTTGTAGAAATTTCAAAAATTGGTTATAATCTTGCTATTTATTTCACCTTTCCATTCTCAGTTGTAGGTTTGTTCTTTTCAAGTTTTATTTTTCAGTGATTTTATTATGTAGATTAAATTTTTTAATTTGTAACATATCATAGGAAAATTAATGTAAGATTTCAAGAAATATCTTTTGAACTAAGAAAGAAATTTCTAAAGAAAATTTTGAGTTTGCAGATGCCCTATTTGAAATTTTAGAAAATAAAAATAGAGTACGGAATAAAAATGTTCTTTTCTACGAGCCAAGTGCAGTCAAAAATTAATTTGCTTAAATAAAATAAAATAAAATAAAATAAATTCTTTATTCTTTTTTCTCCTCTTTTTAGGAGTTATTCTGAATATAGCATCAATACTAGCACTAAGGAGTTCAAAATTCCGCTCTTTTCGAATCACAATTTATTTGGAAGCACTCACTATTACAGATACGATCGCTCTTTTCTTCAGATGTTGGATTGAGGCCTATCGAGGATTATCTAACAATTTTAATAAATTGTTTTTGGTTGGTATAATAAACTTATAAACTACCGTATTTAATTATCATAGAGATAAGTTAGTTCCCCTTCATATGCAAACAGTCTTTTCGGCAACTTAGGACTTTATACCATAAACGTTATTTATGAATATATGTATGTTTGGGGTTCAGGCATTCTTATTCAAGCCTTTTGGTATCCAAATGGTTTAAATAAGTTAGTTAATGAAGTGAGGGAAATATAAAAATAACACAAATCATTTGTTAAATGAAATTTTATAAGAATCTGAAAAATTTGGTTGTATTGTCCTATATTGATTATCTACCATTGTTGTTGTTGTTGTTTTTTTTTTAAGGAAAATCTAAAACTTTGTATTGTAAATGGTGTGATATCAAATACCGTAACGATCCTCTCCGCCTGGACAGTTGTGCTTATTACGGGAGTGCGATTAGCTGCTGTTGCTTTTCCTTTTGCCCATAGGAACTCCTCTGGTAGTTCTTTCGGAGCTATTATTTTATTTTTGCTTCTGATGTCTCTATGCCTCTTGGTCACAATCATTAAGAGTTACTTTGTTCGAGGTAATTTCTCTTGCATTTTTAATAATAAATAATAATATACTTATTATAGATTTATACTCTAGTTTTTTATTAAAATTTAAAACAAAATTTTTAAAATAATATGAATCCGATGAAGATCTGTTAATTACAAGATGAGGTTTCCTGATGAATAATAACAATCAGTTATAAGTGAGGACGAAAAATATTTGACGATGTTTTGAAACTGGACAAGATATACAATCAATATAGATTACAATGGTGGTTACTTGTCAATTTATGAGGGGTTAGTCATAAATATTTTTTGATATAAAAAATTTTAATATCAAATTTTGTTTATTTACAATGTTACAGCTCTTAGTAACGTACACCATAAAATAGTAAACTTTACTACAGTCACGGAGCAATAAAAATACCATCTATTGCACTAGTATTGAGACTAAAGCCCGGTAGTTAGGCAGCCCAAATGGCACACATTCACTAAACTGTTTTCAATCAGATAATCTCATACAGACAAGCTGCTTTTTTGGCTGCCTAACTAAAGGGCTTTAGTCTCAATACTATTGCAATAGATGTTACATCGGATACTAGTATAACTGAATCGACCACTATCACCATCTATCGTGCATGAGAGTAATTAATTTGACTTATTTGGTTTCAAGTTCTAAAGGCCCCCATACACCATCGGATTTTCTTCAAGGCCCAGCACTATCTCGCGGCACCCCTTAGCCAATCACCCCCTCATCTCGGGCACACCTGTTGGGAACCACTGGTCTAAACACTCTAATCAAGTTATATGCAATGCAATCTTGAATAAAAGAGGGATTTGCTTTAGTTTTTTTTAAACTTTCTACTTTATTAAAAGTCATATCCGGATATTTAGGCACCTTCTATATTTATTTAAATTAATTTGTATTCCTCTACTTAATTAGCATTCGAGGCTGTGAGCGTCTTCAATTATATACAATGCGATTATGATACAGATGATTATATTCGAACTCGACTGAATTTAAGCATCTATATGGCGTTAGTCACTTGGATACCAGCTACGATTACAATGTTCTGTAATTGTATTATTTGGATCTTATTGAAGAGGAATCAACGTTCTCTCGAACAATTTAAGTACCGAATACATGATAAAAAAAAAAATTTGGGTTGTCAAATGAAGTGCTGAAGCATGTGCAACGTCTCGATAAATTTTTCCCTTTAAAAAATCTATCAACAACTTTCCGATATCCTGAGAAAACATATTAGGATAGTCACCTGAGAAAGACGTAAACGTTGCTCATAAATAAATACAGGGCCGGAACTAGGAGATTTTTTAGGGGAGGGGCGGGGGCAAAATTTAATTTGCTGCCCCCTTCTTAAAATTTTCTATACAAAATTCATATCACTTTACCTTTTTTTTTTTTTTCTTTTAGTAAATCTTTCTTTAATTGCCGCCCCCTGATATCTGCCGCCCGGTGCACATGCCCCCACTGCTCTCCCCCCTAGATCCGGCTCTGAATAAATAAACAGCTTTTTTTAAACAAAGATTACAGCACATCTCTTCACTACTCAAAAAATCAATTATTATTGTTCTACTTAAAATTTTATTTTTAATTTTAATCATTTCTCTCATTTTAGTGCCTCGTGGAGGTTCCGTTACGGGCCGACCTCTGTTTGTTCTATCTTTAGTCTGTGTAGCCCTTAATACACCTCTTGGTATCTATTATTTAATTATATTAGTACTTGTGTTTACGGCACCTAAAGACTTCACTCTCAATCCCAATGATAACCCTTCGTGGTAAGTCTTAAATAAATAATGAAATTGGAAAAGTCATATACAAAAATAAAGAAATGTATTTTCTCGAATGATTTAGGAAGGTTTCGATTAATTTGTGAGCCAAATCTGTTTCTATGTTTATAAATTTTACATCCTGAATTCTAATGTGCAATACTACCGGAAACTAAATACACGTCGACACAATAAATTTAGTGTGACAAGCTCAGAACAAAAAAATTGAATTACCGAAGGTAATACATATAAAGTTGTGTGCTGTGCGACTTGTCACACCAGATTTTATAATTAATCAAAACTTTTGTATTATCTTTTCATATTTTAATATCAAAACTTAAAATGTTTAATTTAAAAATAAATATTTTTTCAGGCACCGGACGAGGATATTAACTCTCGCATTTAATCCGCTTTGCAATAATATATACTTGTGGCGATTCAGTCTACATTTACCTGTATTTATTTTTGTGGGAAGTAAAGAACTTCGAGGAGAGATTTTAGCAAGAATGAAATTATGGTTCAGCAAATTAAAAAAAAGTAGATAACAATATAAAAAAACAGCAAATGGAATTTTTTTATAAATATATAAAAAGGAAACTAGGATGAAAAAGAAGAAAAATAAGTAGGGACGTAAATCGCCTCAAATGACGAAAAGGACTTTAAACAAATTTAAAAAAAAGAACATGAAACAACAAATGGTATACCTAAATATATGTGCCTGGATCCCCCACATATGAATCTTATTTAAATAATGAGTATTGTTAAAGTCTATATGGCCTAAAATGCCGAAAAAGATTTAAATAAAAAATAAAAGGGTAAAGAAAGCGTGTTATTCAGGAAAAATTTATTATAAAAAAAAAAAAAAATTATATAATAACCATAATTTACTTATTTAAAAAAATTTGTTCCCCTCCTGCTAAATTGTTTAAGAATTTTTTTAGCATCTGAGGCAATTAAGAATTATATTTCGGATATATTTAAAAAGATATTATCTCGAGACGAATATTACATAAAATTTCTTAAAATTAAAATTATTTTCAAGGGGATAATTCATCAATCTTACTTCTTTTAATTAAGTTGTCAATAAAGATTTTGATTAAAGAATGTCAATAATAAGTCAAGTAAAATTCCTCTTAAGTTAATATTTTTCTTATTAGAGTTTCTGAAAATGGATTTTTGTCTATCTACCAATTTAAAAAATTATCTCTTTGGACAGAAACTGATCCTTGGAGTATTTTTCTCTAAATATAAAAATTAGTTAGTTTATTATTAATGTAAAATAATATGTTAATGTTTTCAAAACAACTATTTTAATCAAATAAACAATAAATAGGTTAATATAAATTAAAACATTATCGACAGGTGAATTCAAGCGAAATAATTAATACAACATCTGGAACAAACTCTTTTGTTTTACTATACGTAAACAAAACCAGATGGCCAGACAAAGCCCGTCAAGCAACTAACGCAGCTAATATTTAAGCTCGTCGAAAAATTAATCTTATATATAGAGAGAGAAAGTATTGGATTCATGTCAAAAATTCGATGTCGAGATTTTGATGGATATACACGTTTTGAGGTTCCTTGAATCCAAAAAAGTGGTTTTCGTGACATGGTCTGTCTGTGTGTGTGTGTGTGTCTGTGTGTATGTGTGTCTGTGTTCAATTTTAAGCATGAAGGAATTGAGCTATGAGGCTGAAATTTTATAATTAAGTTAAACACCCCCCGGGACCAGAAAAATAAGCTTTTAATCAAAATCGGCCAAGGAGTACTAGTACTTTACTGATGTACTTTTTCAGTTTTTTTCGATTTTCTCAAAATTCGCTCTAACGATTTTGATTAAAATTCAAAAATCAATTATTTTTTAGATGCTCTTTCAAATGTATATTCTCGTTTTGCCCTCAAAATTGTTTGAAGCACACTTTACTCTTGTGCTTCATAGGAAAGATAGGAGAAATGGTTGCCATGGTAACAAAATATAAATATTTTCCCATGTTTATAATTTTAACATCTTAAATTTCTAATATATTGGCGGAAACTAAATATATTTTTATACGAAAAATCTGATGTGACAAGCACAGAACACAACTTTCGATTACCGAAGGTAAGAGAAAGTTGTGTGCTGTGCGCCAGTCACACTAGATTTTTTTTTACTTTTCATTTCGAGTTTTCCATTTGTTACGATAAAAATTTGATGTTGATGAAATGGGAAGATGCTTTTAATATTGTTTTAAACTCATGTTTATGCATTACGCACTCCAGGTATTGATTCAATCCGACTAAGCACTTGGCTGCCAACGGATATAAAAATTAACGACAAGTAAACGAACCTAGAGGGATACTGAAATTCATGGATTCTATTTTACCAGTTTCCGGATTTTCATTGGAAAAAACTGGTTTGAACAAAATCGGTCAAAAAGTACTAGTAGGCCTACTTTACTGATGCACTTTTTCAGTTTTTTTAGATTGTCTCAAAATTCGCTCAAACAATTTTGTTTAAAATTCAAAAATCAATTTATTTTTAGATGCTCTTTAAAATGTATATTCTCATTTTGCTCTTGAAATCTTTTGAAGCACACTTTACTCTTGTACTTCATGAAAGGCAGGAAAAATGGTTGCCATGGTAACAAAATATATTTTCCCATGTTTATAAATTGTTTATCTTGAATTCTAATATATGGGCGGGCTTAAATAGAAATGCCTGAACACCAAATTGATTTATTAATTACAACGGTTATCGTCAAAGTCTTATATGGCCTAAGTTGCCGAAAAGACTGTGTGAATGTGTGTGTGAGTGTGAGTGTGAATGAGAAAAAGTGTGAATGTTTAAAAAAAAAAATATATATGGGCGGAAACTAAATATATCTCGACACAAAAAAATCTGGTGAGTAAGATGTGTACTATGCGACCAATTACACCAGATTTTTCTTCTGTTCAAGTCTAAATGACGACAACTAGCGATAGTTCATAAATAAATATAAGTAAAATATAATATAAAATTCATATTTTATAAAAAAAATATTTTTATAATAATATAAAAATTTAGGAATTGAAACAATTTTAAGATCTTTGTTCGAAGACGTTAATTGGAATATTAACTTAATATATTTATATATTTAAATATGTTGATATCAATTTATTTGAATATTTCATGACCACTCATATTTTTTAATAAAATATAATATAGAGAAAAGAAAAAATGATAAATATGGTATTTCCTTTAATTTAATTATCCTTGATATCTCAATTTATTCATCTCAGCAGAGCTGCCGCGTATGGGGACGCCTGGTTGATAGGCCATCCGCCTGCTTTCTAAGCGTATGTATCAGTGTGACTCCAGGGGTAACTTTCCGGAAGTTCCCCGTTTCCATAGTGAAGAGGAATCTCGAATAGATGGATAATTTTTTACTAGAAGGTGAATCAGAATGAACCTGTTGTTGAATTCGATCTAGCTCATATTGTATTTTTATTTTCTCATAGCTATAATGAGATATAGAAAAAGTATTGGATTAATGTTAAAAATTAGAGATTTTGTTGGAAATACACGTTTTGATATCCCCCGACTCCAAAAAAATGGGTCCCGCAAAATGTTCTGGCCTAACCCGAAACTTTTGAATAAAATCAGCCAAAGAGTACTTTTTCAGTTTTTCTCAAAATTTCCTCTATCGATTTTGAATAAAATTCATAAATCAATTATTTTTTTAGATGCACTTAAAAATGTATATTCTCATTTTCTTTTCAAAATTATTTGAAAAGCACTTTACTTCAAAGGAAAGATAGAAGAAATAGTTGGCCTGGTAAGAAAATATACCATAGCAAAATTCGTTCTAACCAAAAATTAGAAAAATTATAGACAAAACATCGAAGTAATATGCCAGAAAGGTTTTGAAAAAAAAATTAAATATTGTTATGTGAAATTTGTTAACTATAGAAAAAAATGAGTTATGTTCTGAAGAAACATTTTAGTAGTAGGCCTATAGCAGTTGATTAATTAAATTAATAAAAGATATTGGTTTTGACTTTTTTGATTTTCTAATCCAATGATTTCTAATGGAAGGACGCGACCCTTTTATCATCCACGAAAAATATTTTAACTAATTTATCATTCATTATATAGATAAATATATATGAAGCCTATGAAATAATATTTTTGGAATTGATATAAATCATTAAATATTATAACAGGGGCCTTGAAAATACTTAAAGTTTCGAGATGTATTGAGATCTGGGTAACTACCTTAAATATCACAAAGAATTATATAGGTCTACTAGACGCAAAGCCCCGCCTTCGGCGGGGCTTTCCGTCTAGCCAGGGGGCTGCGCCCCCTGGACCCCCTTGCTCGCCTTCCCTTTTCATTTTTATAATATATAGATTATTTTAACGGTTAATTATTCATGAACTTAAGATTTTTTGTGAATCATATCCTTTCCGGGACTCTCCCGGTACACAGACAAAAAATTTACGCCGATATTTTAGAATTCAAAATGTAAATAAATAAAAAAAAATCGTAAACATGGGTAAATATTTATATTTTGTTACCATGGCAACTATTTCTCCTAATTTTTATTTTTTTCTTATTTTAATGGTTAATTACTCATTAACTTATTGTTATTTGTGAAACAAAACCTGTCCGGGACACTCACAAACATACACAGAAAATTTCATCATAATTGGTTCAGTGGTTTAGGAGGAGTTCAGTCACATACACACGTACAGAAGAATTTTATATATAAAGATATCATGTGTTGGTCCATGAAGTAATTATGAAAAACATATAACCAAGTATTTATTAATTTAAATAATTTTAATAATAAATTTTCTCTAGTAGACTGAAATTAGCGATCTAACATATTTAAATAAGCGAGTGCGTACTGTGGTCCAGTAGTAGGGCATGTTGAGCGTAAATCGACAGATCCGTGGTGCGTTTCCCGGCGGTACCTACATTTTTCGCTTATTTAAATTAATAAATACTTGGTTATATGGTTTTCTTAAATATCACATTTGATTTTCAAATATTTTTGAGATATTTTGTTGTATATTTTGCGAGATCCATTTTTTACACAAAGAACCTCAAAAAGTCAATTTTCGTTGAAATTTTGATAACGAAATTTATTGAGATTTCTATAATTCTCTATCCTACTGACTATATTACATTTAATATATAGAAAGTAAAAATCAATGTCATAAAGAAAGGGCATCAAATCCAATGAATCATAGTAAAAGCCAAAATATTATTTAAAAAAAGAAAATATGTCTCTAAATAAATAAATCAATGAAAAAAAAAATATTTATTTAAAATGTTGTGAGAGTGTAAAACCCCGGCAGAAATGTTTGGCAGATCAGTTTGTTTTTAACATAAGATGATTGTTTCTTCGATTGGTTTACTGGATGACTCAGCGTCCAGGCGCCAGCGCAGGTGGAGCGCTGCGCTTTACGCGCTGCGTGTTATACTCCCAAGAATCCTTCCAGACGTAGGGCTCCAGTCAGTTCTTAAACAGTTCTTCAGCATACAGGTAGTTCAATCAGCATGGAACACACCTTCATCTCCAGGTAGGTTCAACGAACTTATTGTGACAAAATATTGACTATGACATTAACATTAGGCTCAAATATTTATTCATAATGAATTTTTTACTTTCTCTTACCTCTATATATATTAATATATATAGAGAGAGAAAGTATTGGATTCATGTCAAAAATTCGATGTCGAGATTTTGATGGATCTTCACGTTTCGAGGTCCCCTGAATCCAAAAAAGTGGTTTTCGCGACATGGTCTGTCTGTGTGTGTGTCTGTGTGTGTGTGTGTCTGTCTGTCTGTGTGTCTGTGAACAAAATATCTCAAGAACGAAAAGAGCTAGGAGGTTGAAATTTTATATTTAAGTTAGGCACCCCCATGGGACGTGACCCGAAGCTTTTGAACAAAATCGGCCAAAAAGTACTAGCACTTTACTGATTCACTTTTTCAGTTTTTTTCGATTTTCTCAAAATTTGCTCCAACGATTTTTTTTAAAATTCAAAAATCAATTATTTTTTAGATTCTCTATAAAATGTATATTCTCATTTTGTGATTGAAATCTTCTGAAGACCACTTTACTCTTGTACTCCATAGAAAAGATAGGAGAAATGGTTGCCATGGTAACAAAATATAAATATTTTCACATACTTAAAAATTTTACATCTTGAATTCAATTGTACCCTACTGTCGGAAACTAAATACATGTCGACACAAAAAATCTGGTGTGACAAGCACAGAACACAACTTTCGATTACCGAAGGTAAGAGAAAGTTGTGTGCTGTGCGCCAGTCACACCAGATTTTTTCTATCCATTTAATATGTAGAAATTTTGCAATTAAATTCTTGGCTGTTGTATTTTAAAAAAATAGAATTAGTATTTTATTATTTTCTTCCATTCATTTTTTTTCGGGCTCAGTCTTGAGAATTAAAAATTTATGATTTCCAATCTGAGATTTCTTTATAATTAAATTTTTTTTCTTATTATTATTATTATAATAATTATTACTTTCTCTTACTCTATATATGAAATACATAGAGAGAGAAAGTATTGCTTTCATGTCAAAAATCTGTGTGCCTGTGATTAAAATATCTCAAGAACGAAAAGAGCTAGGAGGTTGAAATTTTATATTTATGTTCGTCCCCCCTGAAACGTGAAACGAAGCTTTTAAACAAAATTGGCCAAAGAGTAGGCCTACTAGTCATAGACTAGTACTGTTCATTACTGATGCACTTTTTCAGTTTTTTTTTTCATTTTCTCAAACTTTGCCCCAACGGTTTTGATTATAATTTAAAATTTAAAATCAAAAATTTGTTGTGAAATATTGTTTTTTTTTTTTCTTCTTTTGGGCCTCCTCCTCCTTCCCTCATAGCCCACCTTACCTCACCTTTACCTTAAAAAAAAAAATTTGTTTCCATATTTTGATTTTATCACCTAATGAAAATTTCCTTACTTTTGAAATTTGTTGCTTTTAAAATTAATCTTCTTAAGACCTTTTTTTTAGTTCCCCTTCACTTTATAAAATATATTATAAAAAAAAAAAATAGAAAAATTCATTTAAAAAAAAATCGTGGTTGAAAGTTTAATATAAAAAATGCAGAAAAAATTGTCAAATTTGATCACACACAAGTTCAAAAAAACAGTGGTGTAGCTCATTCTCAAAAAGCAAATTCCAAAAAGGTGCTTTTAATTTGTATTTACTTACTGTATTTAAAAGCTCCAAACAACAAAATTTTATGAGTAGATTCCAAGAGATGATAATGAAAACCTCTGTTTCCTTCATTTGTATTATTGATAAGTATTTGTATTATTGATTATGTATTTATATCAATTAAAGTTGTGGTGTGCCAAATGAACAATCGTAGGAGTGGGTTTTTATTTATTGCCAAATTCATAGCAATTCTACCCACTCCTACGATGTATTTATATCTATGTTTGTGTGCGTGTGTGGGTGGTAGGGAGGGAGGCTATTTGTTATCAACAGAGTATGAAATATTTACCTCTCGGGGCATTGAAGGTCCCTCGAAGCTCCACACAGCAGTTGTCCTCAGCTTCAAATCCCTATTGCACTGGCGAGAACACACACAAATCTGCAAAAAAGAACATCTTTTAGAATCTCACACTCTTATCAAAAGATAACAAAAGAATTAGGAAATAAAGTTTTCATTTAAAGTGATTTACAAAACGCAATTTATAGCTCTGATCAGTAGCGTAACGTTATTTAGCTGCCCCCCCCCCCCCCGCATCCCGGGTGGCCCGGGTCCTCTCAAAGAGAAATTTTCATTATTTTTTTTTTTATCTAAATTTTTCAGTTTTTACCGGAGTCCTGAGAGGCGTCCACTTGCAGCTGGTTTTATTCTCCGGTTCCTTCTATTGTATATGATCCAGCAATATTCATTAAATTTTTCCTTTTTTACCGGAGCCCTGAGGGCCCGGGCCCTCTCAAAGAGAAATTTTCATTATTATTTTTTTATATAGAAGTAACCGGAGAATAAAACCAGCTGCAAGTAGACGCCTCTCACTTCAATTTAATTTCACGCCTGGTCATCATCACAAAAGAAATGATTTTTCGGAGGGCCAGTGTCAACCAATATTTTTAACATATTCTAAAGAATAGATAAACAAATAAGTAAATAGTTTTATTAAAATTGAAAGACAATTGTACATGAGAGCATCATTTGGTATCTTTAAGATTGCGGTTATATATTTTAAATAATACATCAGGCATCTTGTTTAACAATATCGAAGAAATCATCCAACTTTTCAACTAACTGTTTAAATTTGTTCTTGGCCGTTTTCGATGTTTTCATCCGGTCTTTTTGAAGAGTTCTCCACTCGGCGTGAAGTTTTTTCAGCTTAGTAATTGCATGTTGTTGATGTTTAGTCGGGATTCGAGCTTTCTCCCAAAAAATGAACACTTCTCGTATGGTAAGTTTTGCTGATTCTCTTACAGTCAATTTTACAGTACGTAAATACGTCTGTCTTTTCTGTCTGTTTTGTATGTATTATATACCTGCTTTTTATATTTTACAATAAAAAATGTCCTTATCAGTATTACTTTTTCTTTTTGTTATATTCATGGGCGTAACTAGAAAATTTGGCTGGGGGGGGGGGGCCATGGGTCCAGCCATCCTCGCTGGGGGCCATGGGACCTGCTATTATCCGGGGGCCTGGAAAGCCCCATATTTTCTCAATTATTCTTGGGGCAGGGAGCTTTCTTGGGGGGGGGGGGGGCACGTGTCTTCTAGGGAGGTCAACCCCCCCCGGCACCCCCCTAGTTACGCCCGTGGTTATATTTCTACTTTAAACTCAAAAATATACCAAAAAAATGCAAAATTTATCTCAGGACAAAATATACAAATTATGCTCCTAGTGGTTCCAGGTCATGTTTTTGGGGTTAAAGGCTGTTGTAACTCGGTTTGACTTAAAATAACAACAATTATGAATAGAATATAAATTTCGAAGAAGAACATTAGCTTTCTTTTGAGATATTAACCTTGTTTGTATTATGTACCGTTCTGGAGTTATGGCTCAATATGTTACCTTTTTGGTCAAAAATTTGGATTCTTTCATAGTTTGAGTGACGAGCGGCACGGGTTAACGTCGTTTAATCGATTTCAAATTTCGGCTATCTCATTATCTGCAAAGGGGAATCGTTTTGTGGGGTCCAGATGAACAAAATTTCAAAATTTTTTTTCCGCCTCTATGAGATCCGGTCACCCTAATGCCGGTACATCGAACGGCTGCATTTGATGCCTCTTTCTTGGTATCATCGGTTAGGCTCTGGAACGGGATTCCAGGCGATATAAGATCAGCAGTAAGCCCTGCACGGGCCGATTTTTCTTGGCCCGGACCGGCCCGTGTCCTTATTTTCTTGTGACTTCCTGCCCGTACCAGGCCCATAATTTTTTACCATTCTTCAGGCCAGCCCGAGCCCCGAGGAATTTTTCCAAACCCGCCCATACCCGCCAAGATTTAGTGAATGAATGAACGAATGTCTTGCAATTTTTAAATAAAATTTCATTTGCATGCCCGTCCGCCCGAACCCGGTTATTTAGAATTGCTACCCGCCCGTACCCGCCCGTAATTTTTTCATGGCCTCCAAAGCCCGCCCGGCCCGGCCCACGGGCCGGGCGGGTAACGGGCCTACGGGTCAACCCGTGCCCGTGTAGGGCTCTAATCAGCAGTGTCCTTGAATTCTTTTAAAAGCAGATTCTATTCATATTTACTAAAAAACAACAGGAGCAATCTGTACTATGAGGGGGGAGGGACGTACCTGGCAAATCTAAAGTTTAATTATTGTACTATTATTTGTTTATAATTGTTTGTTACTTTTTTGTATTTTTAATGCTTTAGGAGGCAAATCGCCTCAGAGCAAAATAAAGCAATTCATTCATTCATTTATTCTTCTATAGGTATTATCATGGTCAATACTCGGCCTAATTTTTTTTTTTTTTTTTTTGTCTTTTTCGGCATCTAAGACCATTTAGACCCCATCCCTATTTATTTCAAATGATTTGTAGTCAAATCAAATGAAATAAATTTTTCTCGCTTGGGACGGGAAGCGAACCAGGACCCCGGCGCGAGAATCAATAAAATCAATACAACTTTCACAGACAGACAGACCATGTCCCGAAAACCACTTATTGGGATTCAGGGGACCTCAAAACGTGTATATCCATTAAAATCTCGACATCGAATTTTTGACATGAATCCAATACTTTCCCTCTATATATATTTACATATATATAGAGGTAAGAGAAAGTAAAAAGCAGTTGTACCTCTTGTGATAGCCGTCGGGGCTTGGTGTAGGGGATAGCGTGCTAACCTCGTATACCAAAAGTCGCGGGTTCGGACCCCAGGCAGTCCGATGATTTTATTTAAACCATTTGAATACCAAATGGCTTAAATAAGAATGATTGGACCCCAAATATGTATATTAATCAATAACGAATATCGTAAAAGTCTTATATGGCCTGAGTTGCCGAAAAGACTATGTATTTATGAATTTATCTATATTGGGCTCCAGGCATTCTTATTTAAGCCATTTGGTATCCAACTATGAAGTATTAATACAAGAGTAAAGTGGTAGTTGGTAGCGCGCCTGCCTTATATACCAAGGGTCGGGGGTTCGGACCCCAGGCAGTTTATTTAAGCCATTTGGCTAAGAATGCCTGAGCCCAATAAATATATATTAATCAGTATCGTTTAAGTCTTAAATGGCCTAAGTTGCCGAATAGACTGTGTGTTTGTGTGTGAGAGTAAGTGGGAAAAAAGTGTGAGTGTTTAAAAAAAAAAAGATACTTTTAAGGAAAAGAGAAAAAAAATGAATTTGCATAAACAAATTTTTCATCTTGAATAGAGGCTTTCAATGGAATAATAATTTAAATAAATATTCCAAGTTTTCCCCCGATTTCTATCAAAATTTCTTTGAAAATAACCTATCTGTCATCATTACAAGATGACTTATTAATTTCCTTTTAATAATACTACTCCTCAAAAAAAAATCTTCTTTGTAATTTAGAAATCTTCTTTTTAATTTATAATCAAGCCCATATAGAAAAAAAAGTTTTTCATCTTTTAATAATCATCATTTCTTTTGGTACAAGTGAAAAACGATTTATTTTCGAATGGTTGATTTATAAAATGAAATTTTATTTTTTAAGTTAACTAAATTATTATTTCTTATTGGAGGAAATGTTATTTTGCAAGGGAGAGGGGGAAGGAGTGATAATATTTGGACCATGTTATGCATGAAAGAACCAAGCGGCATTATGATTGAAATTGAGATACCAGTAATACCTCCATCTTGTAGGGAAAAAGAAGATCTACTTTTTTATTTAAATTGCAACATCATTACTCTGTTCAGTTTTTTTTTGTATAAAACTAGAAAAAAAGTCATTGCCATTGGGTTTGTTTACAATTATGCAAATGAAATGACCTTTATCTCAGATTTAGATTAATGGCGCTTGGTTCCATAGTCGATTTATTAAATTATTGTGCCTATAAATTAATTTATATCTTACTGAGTAATTTTTTAAAAAATTGACATACTTATCTATATCGACTTTGACCTAAAAGTGTATTTGAACATTGTTGCAAAAATTTTGATAAAAACTGATTTTGGGTAGTTTTTTTTGGAGGGGTTTTCTCTTGTTTTAGAAATTTAAAAAAAAACAATTTCATTCTTTTAATGAGAGGATAAAATACATAAACAGATTTTCTAAAAACAAAATAACACTAAATTGAAATTAAGAGTATTTCTGGATGAAAAACAAGTTATGGTTTGTTTGTTTAACTAAAGACTATGCTATCAACACATTGAGTGTTCTTGGTTCAGTTCAACTTCAATTCAAGACATTTTGAAAATATAATCTTCTTATTTATATAATTCGCTAATGCTGTCTGTCTGTCACGCTCTGTTTGACCAACTCCCGATGGAATTTTGAAACGAAATTTGATATACTTAAAGAGGACCTTCCTAGGGATTACAGAAAAATTATTTTCATCCCGAAATTCCTATAACTTTTTGAGTTATTAATTTTTAAAGTTACGATTTCTCCCATAGAAAATGTAAGGTAAGGCGCAAAGCCCGTCGAAGGCGGGCGCCGCGGCTAGTTATATAAAATCAGTCTCATGGTTCTATTTTTACAAAGCAATATTTTTAGAACATTTTAAAAAACTAAGTAGATATTACTGAATCCAAAAAAGTGGTTTTTAGGTACTAGGCTATTTCAAATGTATATTCTCATTTTGCCATTGAAATCTTCTGAAGACCACTTTACTCTGTGACAAGCACCGAACACAACTTTCGATATCTGTAGGTAAGAGAAAGTTGTGTGCTGTGCGACCAGTCCCACCATATTTTTTATTTTTTAAATAAGTGGGATCCCACTATTATATGATAGATGAAAAATTTTATGTGAAGGGTGTGCCATGTTAATTAACACTCTCAATAACCAATAAACCTTTTAATGGAAAAAATAATCGTTTAAAGAATGAATTAATGGAAAATTTCCCCCTCTACGAGCTAGAAATACAGAGTAGGCGGACGTCTCAGCTATTACCACTTAAATAAATTGTTCTAAGACAAATAGATAGGCTATATGTAAACATTTAAGTAAATTAGTAGCCTAAAAATAACATATAAAAAGTATTTAAAATTTATATACCGAATGTATGAAAGATATAAAGAGCAAATAATTAACTATGACATATTTTAAAATTTGTCAGGAGAGGTGAAGTAGCTATTTGAGGCCATGAGCGTAGCCAGACATCTTGTTAGGGGGGGGACCACTCGTGGGTATGCAATTAATATATGCATAGATTAATAATTATTTATATTTTGTAATTATTAGTTATTTTCCTTATATAAGCTTATTTAAACAAAAATTCACAATGGGAAAAATATATAATCGTTTTTAATAGACAAAAAATTTTCAGGACAAGACAGGGGGACATTGTCCCCCTGCCAGCCGCTGGCTAAGCCCATGTTTGAGGCTGATATTTATTTATCACCACACCTAATATTTCCATCTAAATATTGATTTGAATTATGGTTATTCAAATTAATACACTTATGAAGATAAATAATGTATAAAGTTATTAAGCTGTTATATTCTACTACTAAACAAACATTAAAAGATGTTAGGAGCAAGAACAATCAATAGTTCTAATAAATAATTATAAATACACTAATCATCTTTCATTGATCGAACCTTAAAATATCACAAGTACCTAAATATATAATAGCGGGAAAAAGTAGTTAAAAAAAAAGCGGGAAGGTAAGAGGTGGATCTCCATGATATTCATTCAAACCCATTGAAAAAAAAAAAAATTCTAAGTAAGTTATATGAATTATTATTTTTTTTTTTTTTTTAAATCCTTTATTGCATCTGCTCATCTTTATTTGATAACTCCCATATAAAGTATATCCTTGATATCTAACTTTAACTAAAGTCTCTAATCTAATCCAACAGAGATCGAACCACCACTCATCCTTGATATATTAAATAAAGAATAAAAGGATTAAAAGGAAAATACCTGGAGATAAATATGGAATTCATTCCTTGTAAAATGGATTTTGAGGATATTATTCAGAAACAATGTTGTTGGTTGATTGTCGAGGCCTGGGTATCACTCACAATGAAGGGCGGATCCAGAGGTGTTTCTCGGGGGGTAATCTGGTGTGACTCGTCGCACAGCACACTATTTTTTTTAATTTCGGTAATTAAAAGCGCATTCTGTATTTATTTGTCAGAATATAAATACACATCAAATTTTTAAGTATTAATTTTAAAAATTTTACATTAAAAATAACCTTTTTGCGAAAAAAAGGTATTTTTTCGAATCTCGGGGGGGTAATTACCCCCTTTACCCCCCTTGTATCCGCCCTTGTCACAATGTCAGATTAATTGAAAGAAGAATTCAAGCCCGCTGTTCAACTCCTACTAAAAGGAGCGAAGTGAACGGTCGCCGCCTTCTAAACAATCAAATCACGTGACATTAATGCGACAATCTTATTGGCTCCAATTATACCACCAAATTCAAAAAAAAAAAATAATAATAATTCTCTATATGTTTTAAATTAATACTGTACTGTTAAAAATTTTGACAAATAAAAAAAATTGTTGGCCAAACTATTTATTACCGACGTTTTAGACTTGGCTCATCTTGATGAAGTAAGATAAAAAATTTAAAAAAAATACTTTGGCAAACCATTGAGTTCGGCTTGCTGTAGAGGGAGACTACTATATCCCTCCCCAAGCGTAATTCTAATTAAAAAATATACAATAACTATTTGATCTTATATCTAAATAACTATTTATACTTATTATTATCAATAGATCAGATATTTTGAAGAAGGAAGTCATCTTGCAAACATTCCGGCCCTCTGACCTTGAGATTGACATGTCAACAGAGATAACCTTAAAATCCAAGGGCGTTTGCTGAATAATTGTTATTAAAGATATATTATTAATACATTAATCTTGTATTATCAATAATATTTTTGCTGAGAAATTAAGCCATTACAGTTGATCTTTATCGATTTTTTTTTAATGAATATTTAGCGTATTTTTTGTTTTTAACGAATGTTCTTTTTGTACTAATTTTGATCACTTTCTTATATAACCAGAGTTAATTATATGATTTGTTTAATTCGGCTTTTCATTTTTTTTTCAGTAGTGGAAAAGTAACATCCTATTCGTGGCCTCATAATATTTCGGTTCTTGATTTTCTTCGCCAACACACATCTTTAGATGAAGAATTATATCCTTGTGCTGTACGAGAATATTGGCTTCAAATTCTTCCGTATGTTCGAGTCTGTCGATTCCTTCTCACATATGTTACATCACTTTTAGTTGTTGTTGGTAAGAAAAAAATTTGATTATAATTATATTTAAAGATCTTATTTTTGAATTAGAAAGTTCTTTAATCATCTCAGCTAGTTTATCGTTTTTATCTGGTTATAATTATAACTTGTTTGTGGACACAAATTCGTTTATTTTTTAAAATAAAATTCTACTATTCTTGACATTATTAAATTAAGGAGAAAATTTCAACTGATTTAGATATAAATTTTTCATTATGGTTAAAAGAATTCTAAAGGAATTTATTTTTTAAAAGGGTTTTATTGGAGATGAAATAATTGATGAGGTGGGAAGCGAAATTCGAATTATTTTTATAATTGGAATTGTATTTTAATCATTAAATAATCTTCTCTCTTGTTTTCTCAGAAGATTTGGTGGATTAAAGCAGGGGCGCCGGAACGAATTTGAATCAGGGGGGGGCAAAAAATTTTTTTTAGAAAATTAAAATAATTTAATATGATCAAATAGTATAAAACAAAAACAAATTACTATAAAATTTTAAATAAAATCACAATTTTAATAAAATTAAAATTAAAAAAAATTTTCTAGTGATTTTATCAAAATTTTTGGAAAAAATTTGAAAAAAATGAATTTCTTACTCTTTTAATTTTTTTTAATTTAGAAAATTTTATTTTTAAAAGTAAAAATATATCATTTTTAAAAATAAATGAAATAAAAGAAGAAATTTTGCCCCCCTCTGTCCCCCCTATAGGATGCCAGGGGGGCAATGTACCCTGCCCCCCCAGTTCCGGCGCTATGGATTAAAGTATTGATATGATTCCTATGGGAGCAAATAGGCTGATGGAGGTGACTATATTTGAGAGGTCTATATTCTTATTCACCGCCCATTTTTCTCAGAGAATGGTTAGAGATTCTAGATCCCATACCATTAAGTAAAAAGCTAAGCTAAGATTAGGCCTAAATTATTAAAAACATCATAATATGGGGTCATTGCAAGTAATTTAGAAAGAGACTTCACTCATAGAGAAAAAAATACTGTCAAATTCTTTTAATTAAGAACAAAAATTTCCAGACTAGCTAGGTAAGCATGATACATGAAGTAAATGTGGTGTGTTAGGGTTGGTGCTAAACACTTTGACATTCCTGGTGCTGTCAACTCCCCCAAACAACGGAAACTGCCTGTCACAGTATCTACGAGCCCTCGCTGTAACCGATAATGGAGCACTTGTCTTCAACTACGCCATAGGGGTAATCAGAGCACATTGGCCAACATTCGATCAAATGTACAAAGTAAGGGCTATCATTCCACATATTTAGCAAGAATTTTTTTTGTTTAATTTGTTATTAATTATAAACTATATAAAAAATTAATTAATTTCCTTAGACTTTGCTATATAAAAATCGATATATATAAGTATCAAACTATAATATAATTTATATATATTTCCTTTCATTTTTCAGGAGAAATTTTTTTTGTGTGGCTTCCATAAAGTTTCGATGGATCTATTTTTCTACTATTCTACCTGGTTGGTGGTGGTAGTCACTTATGAACGATGGCTGGCCATTAAATACCCGATGTCAATGCGAAATTGCGAGCATAAGGCAGCAAGAATTATCATTTTCGTCGGACTTTTTTCACTCCTCATTTCTTTGTCTAAACTCTATTTTAATAGTAAGTAAATAAATATTATTGCATTTGGAAGATTTCCGCTGGATAAGATGTATAGGAAAGAACCGGAGAATAAAAACCAGCAATTGATGGACCCTCTCACATCATCTTTAATTAGCAAATATTTCGACTGGCATTACGCCTAGTCATCATCAGTGCAAACAAATGATTTGGTGGAGGGCCCGTGTCAAACAATGGTTGAGGATTATTTTAAAATTTCTCGGAGAAGCAGGGGTCAGACGCAAGTGCAAGCGAAGTTGTGACACGGGCCCTCCACCAAATCATTTGTTTGCACTGATGATGACTAGGCGTAATGCCAGTCGAAATATTTGCTAATTAAAGATGATATGAGAGGGTCCATCAATTGCTGGTTTTTATTCTCCGGTTCTTTCCAATAAATATTATGTCATAGAAATAATCACAACTAAAATTACATTGGTCTACATGAAAAAAAAACTGAATAGGATTTTTTGACTGTTTCTTACAGTTTTTGAATCGCTGAAATTGGGAAAATATCTAAAACATTCCATCATGTCAGGTTTTTTTGTAAAACGCATATTAAGGAGAAACTAAATTTATCTCTCAAATAACCCGGACGTTAAAACAATCAGAGAGTGATTGGCTAAAAAGAACATTATCTTAACACTGTCTCTCAGTATAAGGCTGCGAACAGCTTGATCTCACATTTTACAGGTGATTCAAGCCCAAAATAGGAGTATGGCTACTATGAACATATTTTAGTCCTGGATTATCGTTGTGTACTTTCTCCGCATAACTTTTGTTTTATTTGTGATGATTTGTCTGATTCTTGAGAAATTGAACTATCAAGAACATCGTTGGATGGTTTGTGGAATCTTCAAAATACTTGGGGCAGCAGACTGACAACACCACTATCCCTGTATCCTGAGCTTTTGCAACAGTCGATCTAGAGATCGCCATTGGACTAAAAAGGACTGGCCACTACAAGGGCCTTCGGGCCTTAACCCCCTGGGAAAAAATGAGCTTAAAAGTTTATTTCCCATACTCTCATATTAACTTTTGTTCCGAAAGCTTAGGAGCCTTTAATAAAGAACAGGGTGAAGGATTTCACAAGGAAAAACGATGCCAAGGAAGCTGGCACGAAAACATGCTAATTGATTATTGTTGGGTGATCTGGCGGGAAACACAAGATGGAAAGCGAGGGGTCGGAGGAGCATCCAAAAAAAAGAAAAAATGGTTTGGCAGACAAAAAAGGGAACCATAGAGTGTTTAATATTTTAAATATTATTAAAAAGGAGCTTTCTGATATTTTTTCTATTATAAAAAATAATTATGCATAGTTAATTGTTATAAAGTTCCCGGGAGCCGTGGCTCAGTGAGAAGACATTAGCCCCTCGCACCGGAGTCCCGGGTTCGCCTCCCGTCCCCAGCGAGAAAAATTTATTTCATTTGATTTGACTACAAATCAGCAAATCATTTGAAATAAATAGGGATGGGGTCTAAATGGCCTTAGATGCCGAGAAAGACCTTAAAAAAAAAAATTGTTATAAAATATTTATTTTTATATTGCTGTTTTTCCATTTTTTTTTTTTTATAAATTATCCGTTTTGTAAAAAAAAAACTGTACGTGATGGAGGGAAATGGTGATCAGTTTTGGATTCAGCACACTAAAAAAAATAAAATTCATAAAAAATATTCCATTTATCTGAAAAAAAAATTTTATTTTGCAGGCCAGTGGAGATTAGGTTTAGATGCTGGATGTATTAGAATAAAAGATATTTCGGAGGAATAAAAAACCATCTGTTCTTGTTTCACATTACAGAGAAATAGTTGCCAAATAAAAGTATGGTGGAACATTCATTTTCATCTTTCATTTCTGCGATCCTTTATTTCTAATCTACTCTTTTTATTTTACTGTTTTTTCTCCCTTCTAATTTTATAGTCTTATTTTGTTTTTTATATTTAAAGTACTCTATTATTCTAATTACGATAGATGTGATCCAAACACATGTATTTACACCATTTGGTATCTAAATGATTTAAATAAATATTCATCGAACTGCCTGGGATTCGATCCCCTTGGCTTTAAGATTATCAATATTGACATTTGTCAACCTATCTCCAAACTCGGCCACGGGAGAAGATAGGGGTAGGGGGGATTTTAAACTTTTGAAACTTCAATACAAGATGTTCCTTTCTCGGCACTCTTGGTTGAATTTAGGTGGTAGGTTTTCAAATTCTTAATAAAATTTTTGAATTTTATTAACAGAGGTTTTTTACAGGATGACTGTTTGACAGGATGCAAGAGGTTCTGAAGATGGCGAAAGCCGAAACATTTGTCAACGGCCCGCAATGTAAACCAACCTACTAAAAAACCTCTGTTAATAAAATTCAAAAATTTTATTAAGAATTTGAAAACCTACCACCTAAATTCAACCAAGAGTGCCGAGAAAGGAACATCTTGTATTGAAGATTAAATTCTACCGGCCCAGCATCTGTAAATTTTAAATTTAAACTTTTTAAAATATGCATTTTATTAATAGTTGCATGCAAGTGATAAATATATTAATTAATGAGCATCACACTTTTAAAATCTATTTAATTTACTGATATAATAAATATATTTTCTTTTTAGGTTGGGAAGAAGATAGTTCCTTCGAGTTCCAGCCATGTGGCCGAGAATATATGCAAAATAGTCTGATATCGATGTATTTTTATGTACTTATGTCAACTTGGTTGCCTTTGTTACTAATCTTCATTGGGAATATCAATTTGCTTGTTCTTATTCATCAACATGCCAATCAACAACAATCGCTTTATGGTGAGCAAATAAATTAGCCTACGTAATCTATTTGTCATATCATTGAGCTTTAGAGGTAGATATAACAGAACACGCTATTTCCCTCTCCCCTCTAAAAACACAAAAAACTCTCGCAGGTTGGAAAGTTTTACTTTTAAGGGGATAACTAAGTATTATTAATCAATTTATAAAGATTATCTCAATACTAATTATCTCAGAAATTCTTTTGTAGTGAAATGCTTGTAAAGATAGGTATATTTTATCACTGATTGAAGTAAAACTCGGTTAAACAAGAAACAATAATTATTTACTTGTTAGTGGATGTAGAACAAGAAATATCACAAAATAAATACAATGATATTTTTCGAAAAAAATTATTTTAAATAATGTACATTGAATATTGCAGTTACATACCAGTATATCCACATCTCCAGTAAAAACATTCAAATTTATATATGTACACATGAATTGACAAATAAATAATTATTGTTTCTTGTTTAACCGAGTTTGACTTCATCAGTGATAAAATATACCTACCTTTACAAGCATTCCACTACACTTTTATTTGTGAATTGATGAAATTGATTGGATTTGAAATAATTTTTTATTAAAAGAAGATTATTACTCACCAAAATTATACAAGCTGGATCACGAATTCTTCTTATAAGCGAGATAGTATTTTCTTCAAGAAATTAGTTGTCTCAAGTAGTGGACTACATTCTTCTTTCTTCAATTAGGATCTTTTTTGCTCAGAAAAGGATGATGGAAAGGGCCTGGATGGAAAGAGTTAAAGGATTAGTTAGCAATCCTTGAATAATTTTATGATTAGAACAAGAAAATTCACTGGGTCTTTGGAGACCTAGAGTACAATGAATTTTTGAATAATGAATAATATACTAAGGCCTCTCTAATTTTTAGAAAGATAATGATTTTCTGATGATTTTGATCAGGGGCGTATATATAATTTTTTTCGGGGGGAGGGGGGAGGCGAAGCGAACTTATTTTTAAATATTCCCCTTCCCCATACTCAAAAATATTTTGAAAGTACCGGATATATATTTGAGCTCCGAGAGGCCCGGGCCCTCTCAAAGACAAATTTTCATAATTTTTTTTTTTTTTTTTTTTTTTTTTAATTTAAATTTTTCTGTTTTCACCTAACCCCAGAAGGGTCCTCTCAAAGATAAATTGTCATTAAATTTTTTTTATCTAAATATTTCCGTATTAATCAGAGCCCCGAGGGATCTGGGTCCCCTCCAAGAAAAAAAGTTTTATTAAAATATGGGGATTGACTTCCCCGAGACTTTCTCGTATATTCTTTTGGAATTACGTCTGGGTGTGTGTGTGTGTGTGTAAACACGATTGCTTAAAAACCAAAGCAGCTAGATCGATGAAATTTGGTATATGCTCCTTACACTAAAATTGTAGATTTCTATCAACTTTTGGAGTAAATACGTCACTTGGAAGTAGTACTTTACTTAAAGTTTTTTCAAAAATTTTGAAATTTTCAATTTTTTTTGTTATATTATGATAAAATACTCTATTTTAAAAAGTTTCTATTTTTTGACATTTTTACGAAAACTGAATAGTTTTTGAAATAATCACAGAAGAAATAGAAAATATTCGTTAATTTTGATAAAAAATCAAAACAAAATCATACAGGTGTCATTAAAAAAAGGGTAAATATAAACAAATGAATTTGTGAAACAAATGAATTATCATAATATAATCAGGGGGGTCAAACTCGGTTTGTTTATATTTTTTCCATTTCAAGAGAGTGACGTCATGGAGCTACTCCTTTTGTAAAAAATCGTTTGAAACAAACAATTTATAAAAATTTATACACGGCATATTATTAATAAAGCAGTATAAATACCAGGGTCTAAATTAGTTTAGTCTCAAACTATACAATTTGCAAATAAAACAAAATGAATGTGAACTAGGTTATAGGCCGTCAACAATGCTACCAAATAGAAAAATATATGCAAGGAGGAGCTTCATGACGTGGACCAATCAAAAAATGTGACCTGAAAATTGTTTGTTTACTAGTTTCTGGCCAACCTGTGTATTTAAAGACCTTGAATATAACAAAAAAATTGAAAATTTCAAAATTTTTGAAAAAATTTTTTTAAGTAAAGTACTACTTCCAAGTGACGTATTTACTCCAAAAGTTGATAGAAATCTACAATTTTAGTGTAAGGAGCATATACCAAATTTCATCGATCTAGCTGCTTTGGTTTTTAAGCAATCGTGTTTACACACACACACACACACACACAGACATAATGCCAAAAATGGTTTTTTTGGACTCAGGGAGGTCTAAAACTTGGAGAAACATCAAAATCTCGAAGTCGAATTTTTACGATTACAATACTTTCTCTATACGAGAAAGTAAAAAAAATGCTTAAATATTAATATATTTCATTTTTTATTACTTTTAATTATGCAACGCACTTTTTCAAACAAAAATATAAAAATTGGCCATAAAAATATAGATGTTGGCCTTATACCAATTTATGTATGTGTTTAGATTTGAAAAATTTCGGGGGCCGCCCCCCTCCACCTCCCTTAAATACAGGGGCGCCGGAACGAATTTGAATCAGGGGGGCAACCTCTTCCTATATGGAGATGATATGATTGCCCTCGGGGCTTGGTGTAGGGGTTAGAGTGCTAACCTCGTATACCGAACGTCGCGGGTTCGGACCCCAGGCAGTCCGATGATTTTATTTAAGGCATTTGGATACCAAATGGCTTAAATAAGAATGCCTGGACCCCAAATAATATATATTCATAACTGTTATCGTCAAAGTCTTAAATGGCCTAAGCCGAAAAGACTGTATGAATGTGTGGGTGCATGTGAGTGTGAATGAGAAAAAAGTGTGAATGTTAAAAAAAAAAAAAAAAAAGTGATGTGATTGAAAGGGAAAGAATATAAAAAAAAAGGTTTAATAAGAGTAATAATAATTAAAAAGAAACATTTGCTTGAATACAATTTTTATTTATATAAATATATATATATATCAATAATAATATTATTTATAAATCATGGAAATTATTTTTTAATTTTGCCAAAATGTTGAATTCTAAAGTCATTACTATTTATAAATGTAGCCATGATATTTTGGATATCTATTTCATCTACGATTTCTGGATATGTATTTATTATGCATACATGATTTAATCGTTCTTGCGTCATTGTTGAGCGAAGATATGTTTTTATTCTTCTTAACATAGAAAATGAGCGCTCAGCGGTTGCTGATGTGGCCGGGATCACTAAAAGTAGTTTTAGAATATTTCTCAGGTTAGGAAATAATTTTTTTGATTCTTGATTAAGATTTTTGTATTTTATTACAAAATCATTCAAGCATTTAGCTTGAGGAATTAATTCCCTAAAGAAATCAAATTCTCTTTTGACCTTTTCTTCTACAAACTCATATTCTTTTAAAATATCTATAACAGATTGGTCCCAAAAACGGGTTTCTAAAATAACAATTTTTTCGATTTGTAGATATTTTAAAAACCCCGGTTGGGAGAATCTTAATTCAATCTCGTTGATTATCCCATCAATAACTTCATAGAAAGTTTTTCTAAAATATTCTTCTATTGACGTGAACTTGTGTTCAGACTCGTTAGGTTTATATAGAAATTTTTTAGGAATCTCTCGCTTTCTCGGTAACGAGGGCTCCTCAAGATTCATTTCTTTTATTTTTTTCTTTACATCCTTCCACATTTCATTAAAAAATTGTTCTGAGCGTTTTTTTTTTAAAGATTCTAAAACTAACTCAACAGCTTCCTTTGCCCCAGCTACAGTTTGCGTTTCACTTTGAAGAACATTGCTCAATTGATCAGTTAAAGAAAACATTAGATAACTAAGTCTAATTCCAAAGTATATAGAACCCTTTGATAATTGATCATAAAGTCCCCTGGCTTTGGACCCTATATCATCATTACAAGATGCTAATGAAAATAGAAAGTCCAAAACAGCAGGGTAAGTATTGATAACCCCTGACAATGAAGTATGTCTGATGGTCCAACGGGTTGGGCATAATGGCCGAGGGCCAGTTTTCTCTATTCCATGAGCCTTAGCAATCTCATGAAAATTATGTGATCGTTTTGGTGATTCTTTGACAATAACTCCTATGTCGTTTACCCATTGAAGGCAATCACGTATTAAAGGAATTCTTTTTGAAGAATCCTGCACAGCCAAATTTAGAGAATGAGCTGAACAATGAATAAATAAAGCCATTGGTTGATCTGCCAACACTCTTGATTTGACACCGTTTTTTATTCCGGTCATATTTGATCCTCCGTCATAGCATTGTCCTCGCAAGAGATCCATACTTAAATCAAAACGAATAAGCATGTCTTTTATAATATTATACAATGATTCCCCAGTCATAGAGTGAGTGTCATAGAGACCAAGAAAAAACTCATCAATTTCAAGAGTATCTTCATCTACAGATCTGATCGATATAGAAACTTGTTCTTTTCCCTGTACATCATTGGTTTCATCAACAATGAGAGAATATTCTCCTCTTTTTTTTATTATTTTAATAATTTTACGCAAAATATCATGGGAAATAATTCTCAATATTTCATTCTGAATATCTGAAGAATTATATGATTTTTTGTGTTTTAAAAATAATTTTAATTCTGGAATGTCATTTTCCCTGAGACGTAATAATTGAATGAAATTTCCTTCATTAATATCATGTGCTCTAAATGCAATTCCCTGACGAGCTAAATATAATGCTGAGGTTATTATTGTTTTTAGAGCGATTTGATTTTGTATTTGAACAGATAATGTTTGTTCAGATAATAAGGAAATAATTGGAGTATTTTTCTTCAGTGCTTCTAATTTTATAAATGATTCTTTGTGAAAAGCAGATTTTTCGTGACTTTTTAATTTTATGATAATTTTTTTCCAGTTTTTATACCCATCAATCACTAAGTTTGTTTCATGATTTTTTTCACATTTTACTAATTTTTTTCCTAGCGCTTGGACACATATGAAACAAAAAATACTTTTAGTCATTGAGTCAAAATGAAGCCAAGGGTATGTTGTGAACCACTCATTCTGAAAATTATGATTACGTCCAGATTGGGTCCATGGAGGAATATCCAAAGGTTGATACGGTTCGTTTAAAGAGCATATCTTTTCGTGTGTGTTTTTAGTAAAAGCAAAAGAAACACTCTTTACAGGAGCAGATGGATCATCGGCGATGTTTTCTGTTAAATAAATGAATAAATTATTTAATTGAATTTCCGATCTCTGAGCAAGGCAACAAAACAATAAACAAGCATAATGACTCATTTTTTGAAATTATTATATTAATGGATTAATGATACAAAAAGAGGATGCAGCCAATAATAAAAAGCATCTGTTTTAGTTAACACTCTTTATTTGGAACGTTTCGGCTATGATTAACAAAGCCATCTTCAGCCCTCCAAGAGTATATTTTATATTATTAACATATAAAACAGATGTATTTATATTATTATGTATTTATATTATTAACATATAAAATAGATGTAGATATGTTAATAATATAAAATATACTCTTGGAGGGCTGAAGATGGCTTTGTTAATCATAGCCGAAACGTTCCAAATAAAGAGTGTTAACTAAAACAGATGCTTTTTATTATTGGCTGCATCCTCTTTTTGTATCATTAATCCAATTATATAACAGCCACAATTCGTTATAAACTTATTATATTAATACCTATGGTGTTTGTGGAAGAAATGTTACTGCTGGTACTAGGGCGATGCTCATGGTGCAAAGGACTACCCGTGCTAATGCTTCCTTTTTCTAAAGAGCCTACGAAAGAACCAGATATAATAAGAAATTTTCATTTTTTTATTAAATTTTTAGCGTACGTATATTTTTGGCGAAGAAAAATAAGTTTTTAAGAGTAGGCCTACGGCCATTCTTACCTGTTTCTTTTTTAAAATAATCATCAATAAATCGACGTTTCATTTTTTTCTTCTTATAACTGTTAATCAACTACACTAAATAGTCTGTAGTCCTTTATATTTAACTTTTACAAATATATAGTTTAACAATATGCAAATTATTTAATCAAAATTTTTTTTAGGCTATATAGTAGATTTGTTATTTACTATTTGAAGGAAATAAATATTTTTAATTTTCTTTATTTTAATTTTTTTTTTTCCAAGGCATAAAGTCTCAAGTTTTCATGTTATCTAAATTTTATTATTTTAATTCCATATAAAATGTATTTAGAATTTAGAAATACAATAGGTCTATATAAAATAAAAAAAATTTCTTACTTTTTTAATTTTTTTTAAATTTAAATAAAAAAAATTTTAAAATATATCATTTTTAAAACTAAATGAAATAAAAGAAGAAATTTTGCCCCCCCTGCCCCCCCCTGTAGGATGCCAGGGGGGGGCAATGTACCCGTGCCCCCCCCCAGTTCCGGCGCCTATGCTTAAATACGCCACTGCTGTTGATAGATCTATTAAAAACTCAAATTGGCCAATATTACATTATTTCCACTTTTTTGATCCTGAATTTAAATATCAAAATTTCAATGTTTACATTTTATTTTGGCCCAAATTCAAGAATCTATTAATCTATTTACCTCTTTATTTCCGACATCTCTTTTGAAATTGAATTGTTGTGAAGACATCATACAAAACTATAAATATTTATATTATATTATAATATCCTAAACACACAAAGGACAAGCATATGTAATAGTGTTATTTTCATATCATTGATCCGGCCAAACTATAAACAATAGAAAATTTTAGCAAGAGTTATTTTTTATTTTTATTTTTTTAGCTGCTGGAGGTTCTCCAAAGCCCGGAGGGATCAACGAGATAGCCACTTCCTCTACGGGAGGTCACATCCATCGACATACTTTTATGTTATTATGGGTGTCCATCACATATTTATTTCTTTTTTTACCACTTGGTATTATTGAGGTCGCGGAGCTTTATTGGAACTTTATTGGAACAGACCCCAAAAGAGAGGATTATATTATTCCTTGGTAATAATAATTTATTTCTTTAGATAAAGAGAATAAATAATACATCTTGGTTTTTGTCGTGCCATATCAGTTTATTTAAAAAAAGAATTCTTAAAAAAATTTCCTATAATGATATGAACAAATCCAAACAAAACATTTAAGTGTTTTATAAATCATTTTTCTTTGATTTATACTCTGTTAATATCCTATAAATTTTATTTAAAATGAGAACATTACATAAAAGAATGAATCCGAAAATAAAAGTCATATATTATTTTTAGTTACCTAATATTTGCTGGTTCGTTAATTATGTATATTTTTCTTTTCAATATAGGATACAAGAGAAAATGTTATTAAAATGGATTCGAGCTCTGGCTTTCTTTCTCTATCAGTGGAATTTTACAATAAACTTTTTTCTGTATTGTATTTCCGGAAGGAAATTTCGTGAGAGTGCCAAGGATTTTTTCCGTAATATACATATTCGTTGTACCAAAAAGAAACCATCGACAATAATTATGTCTAATAATAATAATAATTTAAATGTTACAACAAATGGACATCATCAAATTCATATAAAGACTGAAGTGAACTCAAAGAGAATAGTATCTGTACTTTAAATATAAACTATTTTCTACTTGTAAATATATTTATTTTTTATAATAAATAATTTCATTATTTATTCACGCATTTCTGGAATTATTAGAAGGCCTATATAATTTTTAAAATAAATATCTCGGAAAATCTTTATTTGTTGGACCTGAAGCTCAAAGTGTGATGAATTATTTTGGAGAATACCAGCAAATGGCCATCTTATTGTCTCTACACTTTATCTTCAAAAATGAATATAAATTCAGGGCTGCTCCTGGCTTTGTTGTTCCCTTAGTGCCAGAAATATTTGGCCACCTCAACCATCGATCCTCTAGAAATTAAAATATTAAAAATTTGATTTTTTTAAATTATAAATTTAAAAAAAAAACGCATCAAAAAGTAAGTTAAAAGGCCTAAGCCAGCGAAAAATTCATGAACCTAAAAAAATATTTCAAATTTTCATAAAACAATAAAATTTGTTGGATTTTTCAATAAATTATGACATCGCAACAAATACCAAAATCATCGGATCGTTGAAGATACAAATTTTGGATACAGATTTTCAGGCCACGAACTACTTAATCATGAAAAAAAACAAAGTTGTGGAAGATTTTAGAGTATTAAAACAGGCCTGAAGCCCAATGGGTGGGGACAGTGAGATGATTATAATTTATAAATAATTACACCTTGATAATTATTTTAAAATGTTATTTATTAATATTAATTACCTACATATATAAAAATATCACCCGATCGGCTTTTTGTAAATGCTTTTTTTTTTCGTTGTGATTAAAAACTTCTAAAAGTAGATTATATTATTTGAAAGTTTCCATTAATCAAATTGGTTATTTTTAATTTTAATAAAAAGATATTTTAGACAGTTTTTTTTACTAATTTTTGTTTTATTCCATAGTGGAAAATAAATGAAAAATTCAACATGATAAATAAAATAAATTAGAAAAATAAAATAAGTGAAATATTAAGCAATGAATGGAAGATACATATATATATTTTTATGATCTCAAATCAGTTAACTATATTCTTTTTATATACATATGTTATTTAAATATAGTACATTTTTACATCTTGACAATGATGAGAAACATGGTCCCTTAAAATGATAATTTATTTAATTAAATACTGTTAAATTAAACATAATAAGATCTATTGAACTGAATCTCTAAAATCCATTAAGTGATGACATTAAAGATTGATTTCTAATTTAAATATAAAATTACCCTGCGCCTGATATAATTAACTTTAATGTCATTCACTAAAAAGGAGAAGACATCCCAATTGCTCTTCTAAAAGCAATTAGAAATTACTATTATTATTAGTGGAGATTATTTTAAAAAAGTAGTACTTATATAAAGCACGTTCTATAAATATATTATTTATTCGAAAGCTTTAAATATAATATTAAAATAAGTTTTTATCACTTGTTTTTAGTATTGCCGTTTTTGAGTTGAGCATTTTTTTAAGCTTAGGCACCGGAATGGTCCATATTGTAAATTTTATATGATTATGCATAGACCAAAAAAATTTTCTTGTTTTACATGTAATTTTCATTTTAAATTAATTATAAGTGATATACTTCTTAAATGAAAATCCCATTTAATATTTGTTTCCTAATAAAACTAATATTAAAGTGAAGGAATCCGATCAACGAACGAGGCTGGAAATTGACCTGTCCGTCCATCATATTCACCATACAGCCAATCTGAATTTATTTGTCGTATAACATTGATTTTTGCTCCCTCCTGATGAAAATAATAAATATTATAATATTGCTCGAATATATTTTTTATTAAATCAAAATAACTTACCGGAAATTCAAGATCCTCCCAGCTCTCTGCTGAAAATTTGTATAAAGAAGTTACAAGATTTTCCTCTCTTATTTGTCCTGAGATGCTTCCAGAATTTAAAGGCACTATAACTCTGATAAAATTTGATGGAAACATTCCTCGACGATTTCCCACACGCCCGAATAGCCATTCACTATTTACTTCATTTTCGATGTACACTGTTTCGTTTTTCTGGAATGAAAAAATAATTTATTTTCATTACCTTAAATTTAATTAACTTGATGAGTATAGAAACCCATTATATTTGAAAAAGATTGGTTGAATCCTCTTTTCCAATTATAATATATTTTTAAAATTATTTGAACTAATGGAAGATAGATATTCTGTGGAAACTTAGGAAGAAAAGTCTATAAAATAAAAATTTTTTAAGTAAAATAATATATTTAACATGACTGTATGTTTTTTTATTGATGGGCCAAGTCGATGATCCGGTGATTAGGTGATTAGGTGTAATGGATAGCACACCGATGTCCCGGGAAGGAATGGAGATCGTGGGTTCAATTCGAGGGAGCCATGGAGTGCTTAACCCTCCAACACAAAACATACATAACGGTCATGTTAAAAAAATTTTTTTTTATCTGGTTTTAAATTTTATTTCTAGATTTTTTCAGACACCCTGTGAGCTCATTTAGTAATCTTATTATTAAATTTTTTGTTGCAAATAACCCCACATCATTGGATTTTTTTTGTGTCAGGTAATGTTTAAATTTTATTAGCAATGTTACTATACAAGATGAAAAGATAGGTGAATGGTCTCAGAAAATAAAGGAAACAAGAGTAATAATTTACATTTACTGGCATTCAAAGTAATCACCATTAGCTGCAACCCATTTCTCACATTGTTTGTAAAGCTGTTGAAAAAGGACAGCAAACACTTTTTGTGAAATCGTTCAAAATACCGTGATCACGAGTTATTTGCAGCGTCTGCGCTTCGATCCGCTTCCTCGTTTTTCTGATGACTGTTCAGCATCTTCCTTATTCTCCAGATGTGGACCCGGTAGACCCCGTTTTATTTTACCGCATTAAATTGAAAGGCACGCTTAGCAGACGATATGTCCAACAACTCGTGACTACGGTGTTCCGAGCTATTCCTCAAGAAGCATTTGCTGGCAGTTTCCAAAAACAGCTTTACATCTGATGTAAGAAGTGTGAGTCGAATGCATTGGTCTAACGGTAGGATTTGTTGCGTACAAATTGATAGAATCGTGGTTCGTCTTCAGACCTATCTTTTTGGATTAAATAAATATTAATTATACAAAATATTTTTTACTAAGTCTGTTATTTTCAACTTATATAATATTTCTATGTGAATTCGAATTAGGAGAAAAATATAGGATTAAATATAAAATAAGATAATTAAATTGAAAGTTTTACTTACTAGGAAGGGTAAATCGTCAGAATGTGTTGATTCAAAATCATAAATTGCTATCCCATGTGGAAGATAGCTTTGGCCCTAAAATAAAAAAAAATATTTTATAAAAATTATATTTATAATTAAAATATTTTTAGTAAGAATTCAATAAAAAAAAGTTATGAAAATAAAATAAAAAATAAAACCATGCAGAATCAAAAAGGATGCAATTCTGCATTAGGGAGCCATTCAAGGGGTAGGTGGTATCACATTTGCTTATTCTTGTTCACAAGTTGAAGGGGGGATGAGTTAATAAATTGCTTATATTGATCCCTAAATAAGGTCGAAAAGAAAGAAAAAATGAAATAACATTGCATCTTTCTTTATAGCCACTACTTCGTATAGTAATAGAAAAATCAAAGAGGGGGAGGGGGAACAGACAAAAATTTGCTCAGGTAATACTTAAATGGTCCAGCTTTTTTGAGTGATAAATCAAATTTATTTGCTAAGGGAGTCACATCTGGTTAGAATGCCCATGTCTATCACTAGTTTCCAGAGCATTTCTTAGGCTTTTCTATAATATTATCTCAAGTAGCAGTATCAACATGACTACTTGTGTCTTCATTCGGTTGCATCTAATTTCAGAAGCTGAGAGAACAAAATATAATAAATTCAACCGAAGGAAGAAGTAATCTATTAAGGTCGATTCACACACACCAGTCACTTAATGTATCTGTTCCGTCAGTCACAAAAAATATGATTTATTGACATTTAAGTGGCGCTGCACAGTGGGCTGAAATAGGAAAAAAGCGGCCATAATTCGAAAAAATGAACTTCAAAATATAAAAACAACGTTTTGCACACCAATAATAGACTATATGTGGACCTCAGGACAATAATTCATTTTTTTTACCCAACCCAGACCCGAGTTATAGAGCGCCAAAGTGGGCAAGAAAACTTACTAACTTTTCTTTGCGTTTTAAGTCGATATTCAGGAATTTTTTTCATGGATTAATATTGATCCAATTTTAATGAATTTTTTTTGAATCATAGATAAATTAATCTGCTTTCTGAAAATATTTTTGTTTTTCTTGTATTTCAGTTATTTATTTTTAAATAAATTTTTTTGTAAGTAAAAAAAAAGCAATATAAATTTTTTTCAATTTCAAAAAAGTATATGGGATCCATGCGGATCCCTAACAAACTCAATAGATTCTGAAACTAGAATACATGTAGAACATAATTGCATCGAAACTTTTTGCCCGAATTTGCCCGCCGAATTTTTATTAATTTTTTTATAATTAAATCGGCAGAAAAACAAGTGATTTCCGTCAAACCATATGAACTTCTCTCTGCTTTACAGATAATATTGAAACGTGACAAAGGGCTGACGGACAAAATAAAATCAGGCTATTATTAGAATGACCATAAAATTTTATGGTGGGGGCTCAGATTTTGTAATCTTTTGAAAAAATAATCTATTAAAAGGGAATATCCAATATTTGAAAATTTCATTTTTCTTGTTCATATTCTTATTAATATTATTGAAATAAATTGAAATAACTATTATTTTTGTATACAAGTGGTAAAGCCCCCCTGGACCCCCTTACATGCCTTCGATGAGCAAATGCTTCAAATTTATTCTTGGTCACTGTTTGGAAATTTTGCAATTGCTCGACTTCGGCGCAAAATTTTAAAGTTTTAAATTTCCTTCACTGACTCCACTTACTTTGTCTCTGGCCAATCAGCAAGAGAGAGTGGTAAACAGGAACATAAAACAGAAGTTAGTGGCTAGAGCTTTATATTATAGTAATGATATTTATTTTTTAGCAAATAATGTTTATTTAAGTATAATGTCCGAGACATAGAAGCTGACTCCAAGGGGCCCAAGAGGCTCGAGCCCCCTCCCACCCCCACCCCCCAATGTTGAGGGAAGAGAAAATAAGTCATCTTTGTAATCAGCAATCCATTAAAATGTATATAAAGACGTTTTGCTTGTATAAGCTTTGATATAATTATATCAAAAAAATTATTTTTTGACCCTTTGAGTAAGGGGTACCCCATCTATATATTTTGTAAAAATAAATGACATATTTGTAACGAGTGACCTTTAAAATATATATAAAAATATATTGCTTGTAATTGCAAAAAAAAAATATTTTGTTGCTCCTTTCAGTAAGGGGTAGTTCACCCTATCTATATATTTTGTAAAAATAAATGATATTTTTGTAACCAGTGACCTTTAAAATGTATATAAAGACATATTGTTTGTAATTATCAGAGCAAAATTTTTTTTAACACCTTGAGTAAGGGGTAGTTCACCCCATGTATGTTTTTAGTAAAAATAGATGACATCTTTGGAATCAGCATCCATTAAAATGTATATAAAGACATATTGCTTGTAATTACCAAAAAAAAATATTTTTTTGCTCCCTTCAGTAAGGGGTAGTTCACCCCAGGTATGTTTTTTGTAAAAATAAATGCCATTTTTGTAAAACGCATATTTTTTTTGATTTTTTGACATAAGTTTTATTTTATATTTCACACATCATAATTTTTTTTTTCAACTTTGTCAAGGGGTAATTTCAACCCCTTTCGGTAAAATATGAAAATATTGAAGGGTATAGAAGAACATATGATTATGTATGTATAGTTTTAATTTTGTAAAAATCCGCCCAAAAAAAGATAATTATGGCCGCTTTTTTTCGATTTCAGCCCACTGTGCGCTGTCTTTACTGAGCCGATGCAGTCACGATCAGAATCGTCAATCTCACTGCAGTCATCTTAATTTATTCTCAACGATATATTTTTATTTTTAATGAAAAGTTTTATCAATGTTTGGAAAAAAAATGGGTGATTGGGGCATTCCTAGTTTACTATGTACGTGACTGGTGTGTGTGAACCGACCTTTAAACGCTTGTTTAGGCGAGTGGATAAAAAATTCCATATAAAGGGTTTAGGAAATAGAATGGTGGGCTTTAATAGGTCCAAAGCAAACTCTCCAGATGTGAGCCCTGGGTGATAAGAAAATAAATAAATACCGTATTATTATATTGAGAAGTTACATCTTCCATATCCTCAAATGCTTCGGGTGGTGGAGGTGGAGGAGGAATCGAAGGCATCGGTGGTGACCAATCATCCTCATCATCTTGCCGATCCATTTCTTTTTTCACAGTTTTGACCATATTGGCTTTATATTGAATTTTTGGTTTAGGAGCAGGTCCTTTGGCTCTAATGATTGTTGGCATGATGTTTGTTGGTTGATCATTGAACCATGTTGTTGAATTTTGTTTTTGAAGGACGGAAGTTTTGTTGGTTGTAGATGATGATAGTGGAGAAAATGGATCCTGGGGTTTACTTGATGACCATGGATCATTTTGAACTATTGGTTTAATATTAGATGATGATAAATCGCCAAAAAAATCAAAGTCATCTTCAAATCCAGATTCAAAAAGTGAGACTGGTGCAGTACGCGTTTGTCCCCCTGATGAATTACCATCGCTTCCAAAACTATTCACACTCACTCCATCACTACTTGATCGTGTTGTTGGTGTTGGTGAACTTGGCGGTGAATGGAGATCTATTAAAGATGCTACAGTGACATTATGATTATGACCCCAAGTTGGCTGTGGTGGTTTTGGTGGTCGTTGTTTTTTATTTGTGTTTTCTCGGGTTTTTTGAGATTTTCTAGAAAAGAGTCCAGATATTAATTCACTTGGGCGTGTAGGGACTTTGCCTTTTTTAGATTGTTGACTAAATTTTGGTGGAGGCGGTCGTGGTGGAGGTTTTTTCTTTTGAGCGCCATCCAAAGAAGATAATGGTCTATTATTCATCGCCGAGTTGTACACTGAGAAGGAATTGCTGAAAAAATTCAAATATATATATATTATTATAAAAATTTTATAGGTATCTTTATAATTATAGTACTAGTAATTATAAATAAAATATTTGTTTGTTCGAGTCATCCCAACTGTGGACATACAGGCCTACCTGAGTTTATATTTATATATTAATTAAAATTAATTTTTTTTAAAGTAATTTTTTATTATATTTGTAAAATATTACTAAGATGAGCAAAATATTTTCTAAATTAATTCATCTCTTTTTTCGTCTACTTCGTAATTTATTTCTTTTTGATAAAAATTTATTTTTATTTATTGATTAGATTAAGAATACTTTAGATATCTTAAAAAAGTCAAAAGCTCAAATGTTTTTATCATTAAAGCAAAAATCTCTGGATCAAAAAATATAGACTAATAATTAATAATGTATTATAATAATCAGATAAATAATAGGTGTTTAAATGTATTAGGTATTAAATCTTTATAATGTCAATAAAAACTATTTCTCATGTACATGTATAATCACATGTAGGAGGAAAGTTATACGTATAAAAGTAAATAAATAAATATATATAGAGATATAAAGGGAAAGAAATTCTATTTAATTAAGTTCATATCAGTTGAGAAGAAGGTTAGTCAAAATGTAATATACTTGAATAAAAAGGGAAGGGTATGAATAAATGCACCGAAACGTTTCCGGCACATTGCATTCAGAATATTTTAATTTAGGCTGCTTCTGTCCTTCCTCTCAACTGATTCATCGCCACTTCTTAACTATAAATTTCGATTCATATCAGTTTGACATGTATATTTAGTTAAAAGTAAACAAACCATAAACTTAAGGTTTTTTTTTTATTAAAAAAAATTGAACAAAGACACTAATGATGTTCACATATCAATCTCTATTAAGATGTTTATTCAAAATTTAAATATAAAACGACAAAATAATAGGACTATACTCCAACCAACTTTTTAAATTTGCAAATCTTTCACTTGACAAATCATTTTTAATGGTTACCTGTCATCCCAATTATCAAAATTATAAGAATTTTGCACAAATGGTTTTGAAGTTGATGGTGGTGCAGGCGCAGATCGGACAGGAATCTTCATCCCTAAAATATTAATATGTTAATAATAAAAAAGCAGGCTTGAAGGCAGGATATTATCAAAAAGGAAATGATTCTCGATACACTGTTCAAGGTTACAAGTATACGCCTCCCAATGATAAGAGACAAAGAAATTAATAAATATATTTAAATTAATTAAAAACAAATGAATTATATAAAATTACAAATTAATGGTAATGAAAAAAAAAATTATTTAATTATTAAAAAAGAAAATCAAACAACACAAAATGGAAACTAAGGTTACGTAAAAATGTCATTATAAGTGTTTAGTTTATTTTTTTCTAGGATGAAATTGGAGCTACAAAAGTTAATATCAAAATAATAAAATGTAATTAGGAAATAGAATAAATAATAGAAATTTATGATGGTAAAAATTAACGATAGAAATTTAAATTAAATATGCTAACCTGTTCGTTGATATGAGACCATTTTCTTCCATTTCCAACTTGTTTTCCTTCAAAACATTTGTCTGGAGTTAGCGTCAAATTTCAAAGTCACCCTGAAAATACTGTATTCAATTAAAATATTTTAATGAAAAGTAAAATGGAAATTATATTATTTTTAATAATAATTGACAAAAGATTCATCAAAATTTGTTTTTTTTTTTATTATTTTGAAATATAATTTTGGTAATTTTTTGAACTTTTTTCTGTTGCTAATTTAAGGCATTAGAGAAAATGTGAAAACTACTGCCATCTATTGCAAATTGTAAGAAATAATTTCTTTTATTGTATTATTCCATTGACAATTCAATGATTGAATGTCAATGTATTATTCAGTGTATTATATTGTTATTTGAATGACGAGACAAAGGGAGATTTTCATGTGTACCTGATGTGCACAAATCATACATATTTATCAAGTGCAGGAAGTGTCTGTCATTCGTTGAATTTTTTTTTATAAAGTTAACTAGAGTCCCTATATATCAGAGTCTGGCCCAGGGAGGTAGGGAGGGACTATAAGCTGCGAACATAGGCGAGGTAATCGTAAACTGAAGTGGGAGGGTGAGGAAGCTTGTCGGCCATCTTGTCTTGACCTCAACATTAGACCTGTCCATTGGAACCTGTGTAAAAAGTATAAGAATTAACAAGCGAATAATTAATGAAAAAATAATTAATAGTGGCAACTATTTATCATATAATATACAAGGTATGTTTTTATGATTATTTTGCCCTTATTCATCTTATATCGAAGTTAAATAATTAATATTTTTATCATTATTTTAAAATTTATTGACAACTCTCTTTGAGGTTAAAACTTATATTTTTCTATTTTTTTACTACCAAATAAGTAGTTTTTTAACATTATTTATTTATTTCTATTTATTTTTATCTCATATAAAGGTTTTTTTTTTCAAAAGGAAGCAAATTGTTCGACATATGGTTGTTCCAATCGTAGCGATGAACCAGGCAAAAGTAAAATGCAAAAAATAGAGGAGATTTCAAGGAAAATAACTTTTCACTCGTAAGTATACATTATATCAACGTTCTAATTAGCAAAGTGCCTAACTCCGTTTTTGTTTATTTTTCAGGGGAGCCAAAAAACATTTGATTGTCATTGTTAGTGCCACTGTTAAAAACTTTTCGGGCCAAAAGAACATTTTGAAATTGAATTTTCTTATTAAGAAGCATTGAGTACAATTCCTTCTTCTTATGTAAAATAAAAGCGAATTAATAAACATTTTTATAAGATTTTTAATTGACTATCTTTTCCCATTATTCCAAACATTTCTGGCGGTATGTAAGTTTACTTTTCAATGTGAGGAATATGTATTGTTTATTATTAAAAAAAATATATATAGAAATTTTAAACAATTGTCTTCTGCTGGAATATAAGTTTTTTTAATTTATTTAAATGAGATTTGGTGGCTGTGAATGTATTAGATTTTGATAGGGCAGGTTCAGCCAAATAAAAAGCCTTTATATGCTTCTCGACTCCGGAGACGTTTCGAGATATTTTTAATGTCTCATCGTCAGTCCGGATCGAAAAATAGCATAAAGGTAGTCATTAGTATACAGCATATGTACCTTTATGCTATTTTTCGATTCGGACTGATGATGAGACATTAAAAATATCTCGAAACGTCTCCGGAGTCGAGAAGCATATAAAAGCTTTTTATTTGGCTGAATCTGCCCTATCAAAATCTTAATTTATTTAATTACAGAAACTTCGAGGGCGTTAGTTATCTTCATCAGTCTAATACAATACAAATTCAGATAAAAAAATATATATTTAATTTACCAAGGCCAATGATATCGTCATTAAGTTACTGTCTAAATTTTATAGAATTTGAATTGAACAGTCTATTATCCAACTTGAGCGCCTTATTGCTGAAAATTTCAATTTCTCCTATTCAATTTAATTTAACTCCTTAGCAATGATAAATGACCTCATATAATATATATTATATGTAATTTATTTAAACTTGCTATTTTAGAGAGCTTATTACAAGAGCGGATACAAGGGGTGGGGGGGGGGGTTAAGGGGGTATTTACCCCCCCCCCCTCGCCCCGAGATTTGAGAAAAATATTTTATATTTTTATTAATTAATTATATATAATTAATTTTAAAAATTAATACTTAAAAATTTGATTTGTATTTATATTCTGGTAAACAAGTACAGAATGCGCCTTTAAATTACCGAAATTAAGAATAAATTGTGTGATGTGCGACCAGTCACACCAGATTATCGCCCCCCCCCCTGAGAAACTCCTCTGGATCCGCCCTTGGCTTATTATTTAATTTTTATAAGAAAAAAAAACATCTCCAATAGTTTATATCACTTAATTATGAAATTTTTGCGCTCTTATGAATATTTACTTTTTTTTCGATTTTTAATTTTTTTGAGAACTAAAAACCTAAAAAAATTCGAAAACTATAATTTTAAATAGTCTATTTATTCGTTTATTTATTTAGGGGGCAGTATAATATTGAAAATCTTTATTATAACTCTATATAATTTTCTATTAGACTCAATGGATAATTCAATATTGCGGTCAAGACAAGATGGCGGACGTGACGTATCCGTGACGTAGGCTTTCGACAATTTTCTCAGCTCAATGTCCCTCCCTACCTCCCTGGTCTGGCCATACGAGCGACCGTTAGAATTGTCGGCCATCTTTCTTCCGACCGCTCCATTGAATACATGGAGAAAAAATGATTTTTTTTTGTTAATTAATTATATAATAATTTTATTCAAAAAAAAACTTATAGAAACAGAAGCTAATATTTTAATGATTATTTATATACTAAAAAAAAGTAAGTAAAACTACTCAAAATAATTTATTTAATGAAAAAACATTTGAATTTGACATTTCCCAATCTGTCATTTTTCACTTTCTCATAGCTATATATGTAATATTTATTTCTAAAATAAAGTGAATAATCTCAAGAATATTATTTAAATGAATGAATTATTTTTCCTTTACTTTTTCTTTTAAAATATACATTTGGAATTTATAAATTAGGCCTACTCTATATATATACAATAGTTGTAGCGATTTGTGAAAAATTTGATAAGAGCTTTGACTTTATCACGGACAAGGGCAAATACAAGGGGGAAAGCGGGCAATTACCCCCCCCCCCCCGAGATTCGAGAAAAAAATTTTTTGATATTAAAACTTACAAATTTAATTTGTAAATATATTCTGGTAAACAAAAACGGAATGCACTTTTAAATTACCGAAAGTAAGAAAAAATTGTGTGCTGAGCGACCAGTTACACCAGATTACTCCCCCCCCCCCTAAGAAACTTCTCTGGACCCGTTCTTGATCACGGACATAAATATAGGGTGCCCAGACGTTCTCTTTTTGATCTAAAAATATGTGTCGGGTATCTTTTCTCAAATTTGTTATTTTGTTTTTCATTTTTCTGCCTCAGTCATTTAGAATCGGGCAAATGGGGCAGTGCGGGATTTAAAAGCCGCCTCTCCCCCCCCCCTTTACGGCAGATATTGAAATTTTTTCTATTATATAATATCTCTGAGTTCAAATTTTGTATAAATTATAATTTTTTAATAATAAAGAAAATTCTTAAAAGATTTCATTATTTTTGCAATGAGTTAATTACTAACGTTATTTATATTTGTTTTATTCTTTTTTAAATCGATTATTTTTTTAGAAAACTCTATTTTATAATTAGGAAAATAAATTGTAAGCTAAATACATATATAAATATACATAAACTCAAAATTAAAAGTGATTTTAAGATTCTAATCAGCTAAATATAACCCTAAACTTTGCATTCTCAATATAATAAAATTAATGGAGATTTTTAACATATGATGAGTAATATTTATAAATTGAAACCTCTAAAATAATGTTCTAAAAAAGATTTCATGATACTTTGAACGGGTATCGTTATAAAAGTTAAATGAAATATTTTTTAATCCCATAGAGATGCATTGAAAATTTGAATTGGCGCTAAAATCAGGAAGAAAGATGGCGCGACCAATAGAAAAAAAGTTCCCGTATGGCCAGACTCTGATATACAGGGACTCTAAAGTTAACTGATCAGTAGCGCAAGGAGGTGGAGGTTTAGTGAATTAAACCACCACTAACCCCTAATCCCCCCCAACTTTTTAAAATTTCTTATAAAAAAATAAAAATAAGTTTATTTCATTTTAATAAAAGATTACTTTTTATATGCAACAAGGGCAAAGAGCAAAGACACAAAGTTGTAGATCTGAATTCACTCCTAAAGGATTCTCTTAAAACATGCGAGTCCCTTTAAAAATCTAAACAGGCCAAGGGGATTAAAGAAGACCTTTTAAGGAATACAGGAAAATTATTTTCATCCCGAAATTCCTATAACTTTTTGAGTTATTAATTTTTAAAGTTACGATTTCTCCCATAGGAAATGTATGGAGAAACATTTATGTATTCTTTGCATTTATTGCATGTATTCTATGAATGTAAACAAATCCTCAAGCAGGCACTGGATTGGAATAGTAATAAAAAAATTTCACTAGCAGCAGCGCCCCTGGACCCCCCCATCAGCTGGCACAGGCCCGCCTGCGGACCCTCGCATTTTCTTAATTATGAGAAGCTTCACGTTTAGCCAGGGGAGCTTCGCCCCCCCCCCCCCTCTGGACCCCTCAGCTGGCTCAGGCCCGCCTGCGGCGGAGTGGGTCCAGGGAAGTGAAGCCCCGCGGCTAGTGAAAAAAAAAAATATTATTATTATTCCAATCCAGTGCCTGCTTGAGGATTTGTTTACATTCATAGAATACATAAATGTTTCTGTATACATTTCCTATGAGAGAAATCGTAACTTTAGAAATTAATAACTTAAAAAGTTATAGGAATTTCGAGATGAAAATAATTTTCCTGTAATCCCTAGAAGGTCTTCTTCAAGTATATAAAATTTGGTTTCTTCCAATTCCAACAGCAAGTTGGTCAAACAGAGCGTGACAGACAGATGGACAGAGGGAAATATATAAATAGATAATTATATGACCGATTGTTTCTGATAAAACACCAAAGATGGAGGCTAAAAATGTTTTTATTTTTCTTCATTAGCAATATAGATTGTCTGCTAAGATAATTATCAATCGCCATTTCTGGAAATAGATGTTTGCTTTTAATGGGTTATCAATTGTAAAAAAAAAGTTTTCAATCTTTATCTTTAATATTTTATTTAGTCTAGACAAATTCTTTGCAAATTTTCTTAAAATTTATTGCTTAAAACTAGAACATATGTCTGATATATAGAAAGGGCCATGGGCGTCCGCAGGGGAGGGGGGCAACCAGGCACTTGCCCCCCCCCCCCCCTGGAAAATTAAAATGATACAAAAAAATGTATAAAACGAAAAAAAATACAAAAAACCTTTCTCAGTATACATCCACCATGCCGCGGTGAGAAAGCTTTAAATACTAAAAGATGTATAACATTATTAATATCAAAGTACGTTTTTTTTAACTTATCTGGAAGTGACTTGCCCCCCCACTGCAAAAAATCCTGCGGACGCCCTTGGAAAGGGCCATTTATTTATATCTTTTGCTCTTTTTTATCTTCCTTAAATGTGCATCAGGCCCACCTGCTGCTTACCCTTGCCCTTTCTTAATCATTAGTCAATACATGGAGGCATGGGCGTACCCAGCGAGGGGCAGGGGGCAGCTGCCCCCCCCCCCTAGAAGCAACAAAAAAAAATTAAATGCTTATAAAGTGATGAAACGAAACAAAATTGGTGGTTGGCGACGGGGAATGGATTCTTTTTGTTAGGACTCGAGGGTTTTTAGGCCTTTAATTCGAAGGCTTTACCCCCTCTATATAAAAAATAGCTATGTCACAATCTGGACGACCATGATCTGCTCCCCCTGGACGACCATGATCTGACCATGCCCCCCCCTAGATTTGATCCTGGGTACGCCCATGCATGGAGGTACCCAGGATCAAAACTAGGGGGGGGGCATAGTCAGATCATGGTCGTCCAGATTGTGACATAGCTATTTTTTATATAGAGGGGTAAAGCCTTCGAATTAAAGGCCTAAAAACCCTCGAGTCCTAACAAAAAGAATCATTCCCCGTCGCACAGTGGTTCCAAATCCCGAAAACGTGGTCAAAAGTCGAAAACGTTATTTAATCTCTCTGAAATTCAGTACACAAGGGTTTTTGAGGTCGCTGATTTCGAATTTGATATTATTTTTTTCAAAAAAAAAAAAAATATGGTGTTGCCAATATGGGGAACTAAAAAAAAATAACTCGATTTCAATCAAAATTGGCATTGTCGGGTTCTCGAGGTTGCTGATTTCGTATTTTAAATTAATTAATAACAAAATAATTTTTTTTTTTTTTTTATAAGTCTTTTTCTGCATCTTAGGCCATATTGACCCTAAATGATACATATTGTTTAATACGACACATTTGTGGGGGTCCAGACACATTTATTTATGTCAAAATAATTTAATTACAATATTTTATTCAATATTTTTAATACGGATTACATATAACATTAGTTTAAATAACATGCTTCATCAGATGAATATTCAAATTCCAAAAAAATTGATTAAAAAAAAAATTGTGCAAGTCTGTGCAGCTAATTTTTTAATATTATTAATGAAGAAGGATTACAAAAGGCAGGAAAAGTGGTTTGAGAGTGGGATGTCGTGGGACTTTTTACTTTTTGACTTTTGAATTTTTGCGACATCTGAAATGGAAAAAAAAATAAGACGTTATTTGAAATGCTCCTATTATTTAACTATCAAATTTTATTGCATTTTTTTTACATTGTTGAAATTTAGTGACTTTCAGTCGTTGATTCCATTTGACGAAATTGAAATAACCAAAAAAAACAAGGAAATGGAGAGCGATTGAAAATGATGCTTATTTACGTTCGGCGCGAGCTCCCGGTTGTTGTCAAAAACGCTCAGATTCAAATAGATTTTGAGAGCCAGATAAGTGCATATGACTCTCAAAAACGGTCCTTCTTAATCGTAAATATATTAATAAAACTATTTAGGGGGTTAAAAGTCCCCAAATTGAAACTTTATTTTTTGACTTTTGGCCACGTTTTCGGGATTTGGAACCACTGTGCGTCGCCATCCACCAATTTTGTTTCGTTTTATCACTTTATAAACATTTAATTTTTTTTTGTTGCTTCTAGGGGGGGGGGGGGGCAGCTGCCCCCTCTGCCCCTCGCTGGGTACGCCCATGAGTCAATATTTATCATGTTTTTGGTAGTTTCAAAAATATTATAAGAATCCAATATTGGGCATTTTTATTCTATTAACATTTTATAAAGCGTTGAACCCTTCAAATATTTTGTAAATTATTAACTGAAGTTCTAAAATGAATAAATTAGTTTTTATAAATCTTTAAAATGAAAAAAACCTTAGGAGCTTCAGATCCCTCATATAACAACAGTGAAACTGCAGTCTTGAATATTAAGTCTCTATATTAGCCCTTGACCTATGGCTCAGAGGTAGCTCTTCTCTGGTGCTCATTAGCTTCTGGTGCTAAAGGCCGAGGGTTCGCATCCCGTCTCAGGCGAAGAAATAGAGATGGGGTCCATGGTAAATGGCTTCAACTGCTAAAAAAAGAATTTAAACAAATTAAAAAAAAGTCAATATATAGTTAAGTGAATTAATTATGGCTGACACTCATTCAAAGAAATAATTTTGGAAAACCCGCAAATTAAGATGAAATTTCATTTTTATTTTTGGGAGGATGATTATGGAACTGCTATAATTTAGCCAGATTAATTATCTTCTTTAAGAGGCAAATAAATAAATATCCTTTAAGAATAAACAAGTGATAAACAAATCAAACGGAAAGTTTTTATTATTAAGTTATATTTTATCTTAGTTACAGATCATTTCCTTAAAATAACAATTCCTGCTTAAAATGGAAATATTATTTTAAAGAGGTAAATATGATTGGATGACAATAAACAGCGGCGTAACAGCCTTTGAGGGCGGAGAGGGCGAAGCTCAACTAGGGCGCCGTATTTTAAGTTGTAATATAATTTTAAAGAAATCTATCAATTTTTTGGACAATTTATCGAAAGAATATGTTAAAATCACAGTCCCTGGGCTATATTTTAGATGCTCTAGGGCGCCTATGACGGTATCGAGGGGCTCCAAAGGCTTGAAGAGTCTGGGACAGAGGGGGCAAGAGCCCCCCTTCGCCCCCACCTAGTTACGCTACTGATAATAAATTGTCGCCTAAAGTCAATTTCTTCATTTTTTTGTAAGTGTGCCTATATATATATATATATATATATATACTTTCTCTTAGGGGTCGTCCACATATTACATAACGGAGGAGGGGAGGGGGGGGGGGGCAAAGCTCAACTGGGGCGCCGTTTTTCGTTAAAGTTTTTCTTTTAAGTAGGTTATACGAATCTCATTTGACTTTTTTTAGTATTCGAATCTCGTTCGAGCATTTTTTTGTAATTTATCTCCGGATTTGTGATAAAAATGAATTAATTATGAAATTTTAAAAAAACGCCGGAGTTTTAGGTAAAAAGCCTGAAAGCCAGATGCGCTGGGGCGCCTATGTCGGTATCGAGGGGCGCCAAGGAAAGCTTCATCCGCCTGGGGCGAAGGGGGGCGAGCGCCCCCTTCGCCCCCACCTGGAGACGCTATGGAACGTAATATGTGGACGACTCCATCCCTTATATATGAAATATTTAGAGAGAAAGTATTGCAAACATGTCAAAAATTCGATGTCGAGATTTTGATGGATATACGTGTTTTGAGCTCCTCTGAGTCCAAAAAGTGAGTCCCTCAAATTGGTCTGTATGTCGGTCAGTCTGTGTTTAACGATTTTAAGCATGAAGGAATTGAACTACCGGATTGAAATTTTATATTTAAGTTAGGGATCCTTCCGGACACTCAAAATATGCCAAAAATTGAACAAAATCGGCCAAAAAAGCTACTAGTACTTTACTAAGCTGAAATGATCCAGTGTAGGCTAACGAAATTTGGAAAATCATTTGCCTCAGTGGCGTCATTTCAACTTTTTCTTGGGGGGGGCAAATTTTTTCTTGGGGGGGCAAACATTTTTTTTCTTAAAATTTACTTACAAATGTGTACTCAAATTTGGCCAAAACATATTTAATTTTGTACAGTTTGTATACTCATAGATGAATTTTGGAGTATTTTATTTAGAATAACATAAAATTTTATAAAAATCAGAGTCCTTGGGGGGGGGGGGGACAAATGCCCCCTGTCCCCCCCCCCTCCCCAAATGACTCCTATGGCCTATGATCTTTCTTGAGATTAATTATGATTTTTGGTCGGCCGCCTTTTATTTTTTTGCTCTTTTTATTGTTATTTAAATTATAACTATTATTGTATTATTTTTTTTTCAATATAGCCTCAGGGCTAGGACACCTAGGTGAGAGGATGCGCTTCCCAACGATGAAATTAAACCAATTCTAAATTATATTGGCTATCAATTAATTTATAAAAATAGGAAGAGGATCTAATTGGCCTCACATACCGAAAATGAACTGGTGAATGAGGATTTATTTTGTATTTTACATATTTGTTGTGAAATCGAAGTTAATTTGCTATCTAAAAAAAAGATAAATATTAAGCAATAGAGTCGAGCCTCCACAAACTGCAATTTGGACTTGGACCTTTCCGATGTTGATCTTAATTACATCATCAAAATGACCCAACTCCCTATCAATATTAACACTAAAAAATAAAATACTTATAAATAATAATCAAAGATCAACTGATAAGTATTTTATATTTCATTAATAAGTAATTATATTTATTATTGATAATATTTTATTTTGAATTCGGTAATACAAGTGCTGCTGAACCTCGGAATGCGTGCCCCCCCCCCCCCCCGAAGAACAAGAGTCTTAATATACGCCGGAAGAAATCAGTTTTTAATATTTAAAAAGTAAAAACAGATTTATAATAAATTGCCGGAAAAGATATACAAAATTTGACAATAAAACTTGATTTAATCTCAGAATTATTATATTACGTGAAAAATTCATTCCTGATTTTAATTAGATGCAGGAGATGGTGACTAAACGCATGATGAATTAAATAAGGCAGTCATAAGCAAAGTAATGATAATGGCTTAATTTATAAACCCTGTCGGCTTTTCATCGGCTTCCTTCAGGGCAGTAGCATCTTGTGTTGTTAATGTATGTAACAGGGCCGGCGCAAGCTATTCTGCCGCCCTAGGCAAGATATTTTTTGCGCCCTCCCCCCAAAAAACTTTAAAAATTTAATTTGCCGCCCCCTCCTTAAAATTTTCCCCGATCTCAAAAATTTTTCTGCGAAAATTTTTTTTTTTTGCGGAACCAAAATTTTTTTTTAGAGAGCTAAATTTTTGCCGCCCCCGGGACCGAAATTTTTTCCCGTGTGCCGCCCGCGGAACATAAATTTTTTCCGCCCGTAAAAATATTTTATCTTTTTTTTAGAGACGCTAAATTTTTGCCGCCCCCGGGACCGAAATTTTTTTCCGTGTGCCGCCCGCGGAGCCAAAATTTTTTTCGGGTGCAGCTTGCGGAACCAAAATTTTTTTTTTATTTTTCCCTTTTTGCGGCCCCTAGTTTGCCTAGTGGACGCGCCGCCACTGGTATGTAACAGAATGATTTCATCCTCAGTGAACGTTGAACAAATTTTTAGATGCAGGAGATAGTAGCTAAACATATGATCAATAATGCATTTAATTATTATCAAAATATTCACCAATGAAATCTTTCCGCCTTACATTTATTCATATATCATCACTAAAAAAGGTCGAAAGATCGACAAAGTTCCTGAATAAAACAATTGGTCATTAACATGGGCGTAGCCAGACATCTTGTTAGGGGAGGGCCAATATTTATTTCCTTTCGGGGAATATACGCCACCCATCCCGAAACGTTGACATAGGATAAATTTTTTTAAATAATTTTGGGCCGATTAAAGTCTATATTCTTCACCTCCCTGTATATTAGACGGCCTTCCTCCATACGATTATAATATATACATAGATCATTTATTATTTATTATTATTATTATTAATTACTTTCCTCATCTCATTTTAAGAAAAAAATTTCCCAATGGGAAAAAATATATATAAATATTTTCGGGACAAGTCAAGGGGGGCATTGGCCTCCCTGCCCTCCTCTGGCTGGCTGCTTGACAAAGTGTAAAAATATAATTTTTTTTCTACACTATATTTCCTTCACCATACATTCTTTATTTTGAGTCTATCGATCGATTACGGAGCTTCTCATTAAGTTTATTAACCCTTCTTCCAACATTTATTTGATCAGGTTCGAGTGAACTTATTTTTTTTGGGGATTCAGAATGAAAAGTATTTTAAAAAAAATAAGGCCAAATGAATTTTATTTTCTTTATCTTTCTTTTAGATACCAATAAATAGAACGCAGAAGAACTAAGTGCTTATCCATAAAATATTTATTTAGCTTCCAAGATCGCTTTTCAACATTTAATTTTCCATTGATTTAAATAATGCTATCAGGATCAGGAAATTTTGGATATGAACTTATTTCCATTGTCTTGTGGAATTTTATTATATAAGATATATAACAAATTATTTCATAATTGCCAGCCATTGCGTGGATCCGGGAAAGAACTTTTCGAGGCCTTTGTCCTGTGTGCAAAGTATGTGAATGAAAAGTAGGTATTTTCTGATTAATGATAACAAATTATAAATAAATAAATAAATTTAGATTTTAAAAATATATTAAGAACTTATAAATATTGAAATATACTCTACTATGAATTAACCAAAGTTTTAAATATCAAATTTCTTTTACTCGGTTAATGTACCTTTGAGATCCCTGCAAGTTCGAAACAATCAATCATATTTAAAACTTTATTTGTTTCCTCATCTCACTACGGAAATGAGTAGGCAAATAATCACTGCAGATTCTTATATTTTGAAACCGGAAATAAAAAAATGATTTTCGTACTTGTTCGTTTGTTTTTCTGTCATACATTTTTCTTCCACGATAGTCTGCAATTATCAGTGGCGCCCCCTCCCCCTAAGCGCCACCCCATAAAGCCGTCACTGATAATTGCAGATTATCGTGAAAGAAAAATGTCAGCACAGGTGACAGGAGGACAAACGAACAAGTGCGAAAATCATTTTTTTATTTCCTGTTTCAAAATATAAAAATCTGTAATCCGGGATTATCTTTCCCCTGGTGAGGTGAGGGAACAAACTGTTAAATATGATTGATCGGTTATAAAATTTTAAAAATTTTTGGAACGAAGCAAGAGCGGATCCAGAGGAGTTTCTCGGGGCCCCCCCACACACAATTTTTTCTTATTTTCGTTTCAATAGCATATTTGGAGTTTATCTCTGTTGAGAGAATGGAAAATTAAAAAAATAAAAATATTTACAAAATAAAAAATTAAATACCTGTTGAATATTTGGCTGAGATAAGTAGAATCTTTTAACAAGTTTGTTGTACTATTAACATTTGGAAATATTATTTAGTGATAAAGATCGTCGTGTTTATATCATCATGTTAGTGAAGCAGAAATATTCCCTTCATAAAGGCTCACAACATTCTATCATGAAGAAAAAAATAGCATTAAATCTAAAATAAAAAGAAAGTGAAATATTATTCTAAAGGTTTGCAAGATCAGATAAAAATGTTTTTATATTTTTTTGGCGATATTTCGAGTGGCTGACGCTCATCTTCAGAGAAAATATAATTTTCAAAAAAATGTAAATTGAAGACGAGTGTGGAGCATCGAAACATCGGCTTAAAAATATTTAAAGTTTTTTTATTTTTATTTCCTAGCTGCTCTAACCCTCCTGTCAATTAATAATAATTAAAATTCTAATTAGAACTGCCAAAGTAGTAAACAAGCATGTTTGAGTAAGAGTGAGATTCAAGAGTCGGAAAGATTTAATATTCAATTAGTAAAAAGAATAAAATGCAATTTTTATAATTTATCTAAGGCACAATTTAGGACAGATCTAATAATTTAAAAAATTAAAAATCTGTCGAATGAATGAATGTTGCTTAGTATAATCACGCCTAGACTAATAAAAAAATTTTCAATTAAAATAACTAAAGATATTAATAATCTAATAGTGAGGAAGATATGATAAGATGGAGCAGAGTAGAGGTATGATTTGATTATCTTTTGAGGATGCTGCTGATCGAGACGCCCAAACATGAACCGGTTCACCCCTGGACAACGGACTTTGCTTGACGGACTGACCCCCGGCTGTCGAGAATTACGAAGGCGTGTCTCTCGACGACCAATAATATCTGCCTCTTATCATCTGCGTCCAATCCGTCGTAGACGATCCCATTTTCCGAACGGCTCTGATTCAACACAAACAAAAGATTGCGTAAAGAAACAGTCGAGAACATAACGTATCAATCATAACAAATAATACCTTTGAACGAGACAAGAGAACTTAAAACATAGACCGATAATTTCATTAATTTAATTACGTCAAACGTTACGACAACCGCTAGATCAAAGGGCTGGTTTAGAATAGAAATTATATTTTTATTATAAGATTCTTACAAAAAAAAAATAATAATAATGACATTCAATAAATCAGTTAGTAATTACTTCGTAATAATAAAATTATTTTTTAAAGTAGGGCTTGTTTTAAAGAAAACTATAGAGAAAATTTAAATTTTTGATTAATTTCAGGAGCAGTGGCTGAATGTACATGTAATGGGCATTGGGGAGATCAAGGCAGCTAAAAGTAATAAAGAAAAAATATATTTTTTTCTTCAGCTTTATTTTGAACACTTGTCGGCGTTTCGGCCGATATTCCGGCGTTTATCAGGACAATGTGCTGTTTGCCTGTTATGACTATTGAACCAGTCATGACATCAGACAAAAGTTCGCACAAACAATAAGTCACGAATTGCCAAGAGCCCCTTTAAGCTCGAGGCATCATATTATCCTGATGAATGGATCAAGATAGGAAAGAAAAGGCGAGGGTCCACCGCAGGCGGGCCCGAGCCAGAGTAGGGGTTACAGGGGAGCCCAAGTCAGAGTAGGGGAGTCCAGAGAGGCAAAACTCTCCTGGCCGAAGGCAGATGTCGAAAGATTTGCTTTACATGAACTTTTTTTTGCTGAATGTTTGGAATTATTACTTTTAAATTATGTAAATAAAGCATAGTAAATTTCTTCCTTAATAGTAAAAAGTGTGAAAGTTTCAATTGCAAAATAGAAAAATTGAATAAATAGAATGAAAGAGTGTGGATGCAGTCATGCACTTATATTAAGAACAACGATATCTCGAAGTTTCTTTCTTGGACAAGGATTTACTTTCCAGTTCTGAAGATGGCTGTTGAGTTGGGCCGAAACAGTTATGCATCTGATAAATTATTAAAAATTTTAATAATTTTTTGATTATAAATAAATACATAAGCTTACCATTCGTAAATCCTTGTCCAAGAAAGAAACTACGAGATACCGTTTTGCTTAATAGAAAAATTGAATTTTTAAATCCGGACTTAACTGAGAGGGGCTCTGAGGTCAAATTAAAAGCCTCTGTTTAATAATAGGTCTTAATACGAGTAGAGACTTTTCGGCTTTCATGGATCTCCTCTCCCAGTTATCATCTAATTCTAGAATCACTTACATTTAGCCTACTGATTTCCTGGCATAATTGGGTATGATGATATAATATAAAAACTTGTAGATCCTGCATCCTGCAAGTGTGCAAACAATTTCCATGGCAGGGTTCATCATCCAGGCAGCTTAGTTGAGTGTCATTGCATTTGGATTGATTTTTATGGTAGCTACCATTTCAAAAAAAAACTTTCATAGCGGTGGAGCTGAATCCTCAGTTTTAAAACAAAGACTCTGGAGCTGAAGCTGGATTCCTCCTGGATTCACATCTTGAATCTGGTTCCGAAGAGGAAGTCAACCCTAGAAATCAAGTCATTTATTAAAGTGAGGTGGATAGCTGAGTAGATCTCTTCGTAAGGAAGAAAGGAAAGAGCGTTTGCAGCTAGGTTTAAACGAAATAAACCTAGCTGCAAACGCTCTTTTCTTTCTTCAAGTCATTTATTGACATAAGAAGTTCCTAATAATTGGTTTAAAATAATAGAAGCTAAACAATTATAGCAAGTTAAGAAATAAGCTTATTGATTGGCCTAAAATAAATAAGTCTATTTGAGCATTGATTGAAAAAATTCCATCCTTTTCAAACAAGGCTCTCTACCTAGCTAAAATAAATAACTAGGCTTTTTCAAATATATTAAAAAAAAAAGAAAAATTATAGTTGCATAAAAAGCTAACCTCTTAAATATGAAAACGTAATATATATAGGCGATGGATTAATTTAAGATTTTATTATTTATTATAATTGTTATTTATTGTAAAATAACGGTTGATATATAGTCTTGCCTACGATGTGAAGAGGTGCCCTTGATGTTGTCTGTTTCGCTATTGTCAAGAATTGAATTTGCTGTTGATGCCGAATATTTGCGTTTTACGTACAGGAAAGCTTTTCTTTGTGAACTTTCAACTTTGTAATAATGAAATTTGATAAAATTAAGGTTATTAATTAAATTTATTAATAAATTGCTTTAATGATATGATTTAAATTAGAAGGACGTTAGGGGTTGAGTTCATGGACATTAATCATAAGGAATTATTTATTAATTATTTGCAAAAATAACATGGAAACTAATTACCAAGCCGGCCCATTATTGTCTGGTTAGAGGGCGTTTTCTCATTAGTGCTTGATGATAATATTAACAAAAGTACACCAGGGACAATATATTAATACAAGTAATTAGATGGAAAAAGGGGAGGGGGGGGGGAGGGAAAAAGGGGTTAAAAAAAAAAAAAAAAAAAAATATATATAAAACGAACTTTTCATTTTATCACTATAAAATTAATTAAAATATTACTTTGGTTAAATATAATAGGTAATAAAAGAAATAATTTGTCCTGGAGCCTAAGAAAACAGCTGATTTTTATGATCTTGGCCTAAAGAAGCTGTCAATTTCTTAAAAAATAAAATGCTAAATTTCAGATATATATATGATTATATAAAGTCAATATCAATTATTTTTTAAATTATTTTTTTTAGAAATTGCTTTTTTTATTTCACATGAAAATAATTCCGGCTTAATTTCATATTGGTAGTTAAAATTTGATAAATTAGAGCAAATCTTTGAGAAATTAGGAAAACTAGAAAAGTACATCAGTAAAGTACTAACTAGTAAACCTACTCAAAGCTTATAGATATTTAAAATAAATATTTTTTAAAAATTGAATTAAATATCTTTGGAATTATTTTGCAAATTAAAAAAAAAAAACTATTTTTCTTTTTTTTTTTTCTCATTCACACTCACACTCACACACACATTCACACAGTCTTTTCGGCAACTCAGGCCATTTAAGACTTTGACGATAACCGTTGTAATTAATATATCAATTTGGGGTTCAGGCATTTCTATTTAAGCCATCTGGTATCCAAAAATGGCTTAAATAAAAACATCGACTGCCTGGGATTCGAACCCACGTCCTTTGGTATACAAGGCAGGCACGCTACTAACTACGCCGAACCCATTCATTCAGAGATTACTGTGGCAGTGGCGTACCGAGGGGGGGTGCGGGGGGGGGGGGCGGAGGGCGCGGTCCGCCCCAGTCTCCAGGCCGGTATAGGCCCCTATATATTTATTTAAAAAAAATTTAATGAAAATTTCTCTTTGAGAGGGCCCGGGGCCTTCAGGGCTCAAGTAAAAACGGAAAAATTTAGATGAAAAAAAACAAACAAAATTTAATGAAAATTTCTCTTTGAGAGGCTCTGACCCCTTGGGGTTCAGGGATATACGGTATTTTAAAAATATTTTTGTCTTTGGAGGAGAGGGATATTTAATTAAGGTATTTGGATACTAAATGGCTTAAATATAAATGCCTGGGCCCCCAATAGATTTATTAAAACATACGAGTATCGTTAAAAGTCTTAAATGGCCTAAGTTGCCGAAAAGACTGTGTGTATGTGTGTGTGAATATGAGTGTGAATGAGAAAAAAGTGTGAATGTTTAAAAAAAAAGTGACCCCCCCCCCCCCAAATGTAGGACCGCCCTTGGGATATAGTAGTCTCCTGCGACATTTGGTATAGGAGGTAGACTATTTTTCTTGTATTCAATATACGGAAACTTAATAATTAAAAGCAACAAATAATTTGAAAGATAAAAAATCTGGTGTGACTGGCGCACAGCACACAACTTTCGCTTACCGTCGGTAATCGAAAGTTATGTTCTGTGCTTGTCACACCAGATTTTTTGTGTCGACATATATATAGTTCCCGACAGTACGGAACATTTGAATTCAGATGTAAAATTTATAAGTATGGGAAAATATTTATATTTTGTTACCATGGCAACCATTTCTCCTATCTTTTCTATGGAGTACAAGAGTAAAGTGGTCTTCAGAAGATTTCAATCACAAAATGAGAATATACATTTTAAAGAGAATCTAAAAAATAATTGATTTTTGAATTTTAAAAAAAATCGTTGGAGCAAATTTAGAGAAAATCGAAAAAACTGAAAAAGTGCATCAGTAAAGTACTAGTGGACTCTTTGTCCGATTTTGATTAAAAGCTTCGTGTCACGTCCCATGGGGGTGCCTAACTTAAATATACAATTTCAACCTCCTAGCTCTTTTCGTTCTTGAGATATTTTGTTCACAGACACACCCCCCAAACACACAGACAGACCATGTCGCGAAAACCAATTTTTTGGATTCACTAGACCTCAAAACGTGTATATCCATCAAAATTTGGACATAAAATTTTCGACAAGAATCCAATACTTTCTCTCTATATATATATTAACATATATATAGAGGTAAGAGAAAGTAAAAATATGGGGGAGTGGTTAAACGAAGAATTTACATTGCGGCATAAACTTATCATGTTTGTGGTTAATATCAAAAAATTAATTTCCCCTAATACAACCTCTTTAATGCAATGGCTTTGAACTTTGATACCCGATAGGGGAGGAGCACCAACTCGAGTATATATATTGATGGTAAGATGTATTCCTTAGATGAGTTCCAATCAGTTGATTGTATCAGCAACATGTTTTACGTGCTCATTGGTTTGATCGCCGTAGCGCTCTTTTATCTTATCATCCCATACCGTTGGTGTTCTTCATCTTGTGCCAAACTCGCCAATCTCCTACCTGGGCCTGATACTCTACCTTTGCTCGGCAACATTCATCTACTTAATGTTCAACCAGAAGGTAATTTTTATTTGTATCAGGAATGAAAATTTGAAGAAAACGCAGTCAAAATTTTTTCTTTAAAATTTCTTCCAAATTTCATTCCTGATACAAATTCCACCAGCCATAAAATACCCTTATACTAATTTTTATTTATTTGAAAATCTTGTTGTCGATCACTGATCCAGCCCAAGAGTAGTTATCAAAATTTTTTCAAAGAACTAGATATTATACTAAAATATAAATAAGAATAATTTTAGTATTTCATTTTTTTGTTTTTTGCCTTGAGCAGGGGTGGATTTATGCACTTGCCCAGTGCGGTAACATGGGTATGAAGCGCCCAAAGGCGGATACAAGGGGGGGGGGGGTAAAGGGGGTAATTACCCCCCATGAGATTTGAAAAAAAATGTATTTTGAATGTAAAATTTTAAAAATTAATACTTAAAAATTTGATTTGTATTTATATTCTGGGAAACAAGTATAGAATGCGCCTTTAAGTTACCGAAATTAAGAAAAAATTGTGTGCTGTGCTACCAGTCACACCAGATTACCCTCCCCGAGAAACACCTCTGGATCCGCCCTTAGAAGCGCCTGTGGCAAGAGTCAAACTTGCGCCCTCCACCCCCCCCCCCCATAATCCAGTGTATCCTAACGTTTTTTTGACCAAGTTTCTCATTGATGATATATCATTAATCTGTGATAATACCCTGCTCATTTGCTCCACCAGATTCGTTCTCCAACTCCAGCTAGCGTAATTGGTTAAAATTGTGGCCTTCATATCCAACATAAATAAAAAAAGTTATTTAAAAATTTGTCAAAATTCCTTAAACATAGCGTTACCAAAATTTATATTCCACAAATCCTTTCTCTCGTTATAATGACAGATAAATGAAATTATAAGTTAGCATTAAAAATAAAAGGAAATTGATAATATGATTTTAAAAAAAAAGTGCAGGAGGTGGATTTGAACTCGCGAAGCTTGGTTACGTGAAGATGAAAAAAATAGATTGCTTGATGACGAATTAACCACTTGAGCCATACTTTATTAAATTCTTTTAGGGAATAATAAGCCATATAAGAAACATGAAATAAAAGATGTATTAAAAAAATTTTAATATTTCACATATGATATATCATTTTTCTTTACTTTTTATGGGGATTAATAATTTATAATTAAAATTTTTATAGCATGCCTAGTTTTCAAATAATTCAATGGACAAACGTCAGATTGTTTGTGCCTGGATGTAATTAAACCAAAAACTCTATCTAACATATGATACATGTCATTAATTCTTGAATTCCCCCTGATTCCAGAGAACTAAAGCCCTTGTAATTATATGATCTAATTTGGGAGTTATTGGCGATCAAAGTTAAGTCTATTTTCGACCTTAATGACATGACAAACACTCAAATCTATATTATCGAAAAAGCTTATTTAGCATTGTCTGATTAAAACCAAATTTTTACCAGAGATTTATAATTAAAAAATGAGTTTTTTTCTAAAGTTTCATTGAGATTGGTAAAGAAATAAATAAAATATTGACTATTTTGTAAATTGAGTTTTAGAATTCGGAATCCCGGTTGGGTAAAGAGAGCGCTCTATGAACCGTGTCTAGGCTTGAATCTGAGATCCAAATTCTAAAACTCAATTTACAAAATAGTCAATATTTTATTTATTTCTTTACCAATCTCAATGAAACTTTAGAAAAAAACTCATTTTTTAATTATAAATCTCTGGTAAAAATTTGGTTTTAATCAGACAATGATAAATATGTTTTTTCGAAAATATAGAATTGAGTGTCTGGTGATGTCATTAAGGTCGAAAATAAGCTTAACTTTGATCGCCAATAACTCCCAAATTAGATCATATAATTACAAGGGCTTTAGTTCTCTGGAATCAGGGGGAATTCAAGAATTAATGACATGTATCATATGTTAGATAGAGTTTTTGGTTTAATTACATCAAGGCATAAACAATCTGACGTTAGCACATTGAATTATTTGAAAACTATCCATGCTACTAACATTTTGATTATCAATTATTAATCTGCATAAAACGCATTAAAAAATGATATATCATATGTGCAATATTAAATTTTTTTTTAATACGACTTTTATTGGATATTTCTCTTATGGTCTATTTTTACTTTTTCAAATAAGTCAAGTTTGGCTGAGTTGGCAAAGTAGTCAGCAAAATATATTTTTTCATCTTCACGTAACCAAGCTTCGCTAGTTCAAATCCACCTCCTGCACTTTTTTTTTTTTTTTTATTCTTAACTGTCTTTTATACCTCATGTGAGGGGGAGGGGGCTGGCGTATTAAAATTTTATATTCAAAATAAAATTGAATTCCCAAAATAATAAAAATCTCGTGCAGCTCACAACTAGGTCGGTCCTCTGTTTTGCGCCCTCAGTCCAGTTGTGCCCGTGGGGGGTGCCTGTTTTTGCCACGGCCCTGCATTTGCCGCCTCTAGGCAATGGACTCTTGCAGCCGCCCCCCCCCCCCTCTTCAACCACCCCAACACTGAGAAACACAAAAATTATTCTTTTATGATATTTTTCCTATCTTTTTGATCAAAAAAGACGTGTTCCTTTCAGGGGCGGATTTGGAGATTTTCCGCCTCTAGGCAGTGGACTATAGCCGGCCCTCCTTTTTCAACCAACCCCACACAGAAAAACAAAAATTATACTTTTATTATATATCCCTTATCTTTTTGATTAAAATAAGCCTGAGTTTCTTTAATTTTTTAGGGACTATTTTGAAAAAAATTTATAAGTATATATATTAATATATATATATATATAAATAAGCAGTTTTTTACAAATTTTGTTACCCCATTTAAAACCTGAGTTTAAACTCAAAGATAATATTATAACTGCTTTATCTTCTCCGCTAATCACTGCCTCTATAGTTTTTTTTTTTAATGAATGGACGCATAAGACTGGTCCAGACTGATGACTGATGACTATTGTCATCATGGGAAAAAATGAGAGTAGGTGGATAGACTCAACTGGGAGTATATATAGGTCTACCAGTATATTATCAATACATTATATTTCAAATGGATTTTGGGAAGGGGTATGATTTTTCTTTTCGACCTTCAATATCTCGAGGTATATTATTTTTATTAAATTTTTTAATCAAAAACTGAAAGAAAAAGTTTTTTGGTAGGATCCACTTTCAAAAATGTGATTAGTTTGTTCGAACCCATTAATGAGCTTAAAACATTGTTAATTCTTTTTCAGAGGCGCTTCCTCTTATAAGAAGATTTTTCACTACATATGGCACACGATTTCGTTTATGGATTTTGGGAAGGCCTATGATTTTTCTTTTCGACCCGCAAGATCTCGAGGTATATTATTTTAATTAAATTTTTTAATAAAAATGATTTTAAAAATTGAATCAATTTTCTTTCAGGTGATTCTCGGTTCTCGACACCACATTCAAAAAGGTTTTACTTATTATGTTTTAGAACCCTGGCTTGGCAAAGGGCTCTTAACTAGCTCAGGTAATTTTTTCTTTTTTTTTTAATATTATTGATAATATATTTTAATTTTTGACTAATATAAATTTTTTTTGAATTAGGCAATCAATGGCAACATCATCGCAAATTATTAACTCCGACATTTCATTTTAAAGTATTAGAAGAGTATGTACATGTATTCAATAAAAACAGCGCAATTCTTATTAACCAATTGAGCTCTAAAGTAGGAGAAATAATTGATATTAATAAATATATTACACTATGTGCATTGGATATTATTTGTGGTAATTATATTTTTTAAGAGTTTAGTCCAAAAATTCATAATTTAACATCTAAGTTTCTAAGTTTTCTAATTATAAGAACGGTCGGCCAAAAAATAAATACTTTTGCGTATTATCAGTTTATTTGTAAATATTTCGACCACAGTGATATGGAATCATCTTCAGAACAATCATGAGATGCTTTGCAAATCGTTACTATCTCCCATCCAATATGGCAAAATAGCTGAGCATTCCATGAATGCAATTTTTATAATCATATTTTTTGGCCTACGGTCCTTATAATTAAATTGATCATTCTTACGGCCATCTACAAACAATTGTTTTAAAATATTAATTTTTATTTCAGAAACTGCCATGGGAACATCAGTTAATGCACAAATAACAGAAGATAGTGAATATGTTAGGGCCTTACAAAGGTAAGATATTATTTTGTTGTATAAATGATTTTTTCCCTTGGTTTTAATCATTAAAGCAGCGTTTTCCAAACTGTGAGGCGCGCCTCCCTAGGGATGCGCGGACTAGTCTCAGGGGAGGCAGCCACACTGAGCAATTTTCCAAATGATTGCAAAAGTTGTATAAATAAAAAAAATATTTTTATCAAATTTAAAGAGAAAGTTGTGTAAATTTTACTTGAAATATATATATATATATAGAACAAAACAACTTTCGTTTCCTGAAGTTAAGAGAAAGTTGTGTGCTTTTTCGGCTACACGATTAAATATTTATAAGGGAGACGTGTTAACATAAGTTTGGAAACCACTGCATTAAAGAAAAAGAACAAATTGAAAAAAATAATTTAAGAAAATATTAAAAAGTTGAGGAATAGCTTATTAACTAATAAAATCTGGAAAATTTTTATTTTAATTTTGCAAAAACTTGAATTATCAATCATCAATTATTATAAGAATATATATATCTATATTAATATATGATTTATTTTATTTAGAGTGACCGCTATTATGCATGAGCGTACGAAAAAGTTTTGGATTCGACACCCAGTAACATTCAATTTGAGTTCTATCGGCCGAGAACAAAAGCGTTTACTCAAGGTTCTTCATGGATTTACTGAGCAAGTACGTATCTTCTTTTTCTATAAATATTCTATTTTTGTATTTATAAATAATACTATTGTAATTTGATTCTTAGGTGATGTATGAACGCCGAGATGAATATCGTGCAAATAAGGCTAAATTACAATCAAATGGTAAATATTTGAATTCTTGATGATATTAAATTTATATTTTTATATTCATTTTAAAAAATATTATAGATTTTAATAACGAAGATGTTGGAATCAAAAGAAGATTAGCTTTCCTTGATTTGCTTATTGATGTAGCTGAAACTAAAGGTTCTCTTAGTTACCAAGATATTCGTGAAGAAGTCGATACATTTATGTTTGAAGTAAGGAAAAGTTTTTACTTATATTTTATCTCATTATTTTTTACTAATCAATCTCTTTTTTAGGGTCATGATACAACATCGGTTGCAATGAACTGGGCATGTTTTCTTCTTGGAAATCATCCCGAAATTCAAGTAGGTCATAAAATGTTTGTTTTTAATAATTTCAATTAATTAATATATATATATATATATAATATAATTTTTAAGGATAAAGTTTATGAAGAGTTATATGATATCTTCGGGGATGACGATCGTGTTCCAACTTATTCAGATCTAAATGAGATGAAATATTTAGAACGAGTGATTAAAGAAGCACTTCGTCTTTTCCCAAGTGTTCCTCATTATTTAAGAACTCTTACAGAAGATGTTACGCTCAGTAAGTTTCTTTTCCATTGTTTTTTTTAAATTATCTGAAGAGTTTTTGAAAAATATCTAATAACACTTTCAGAGGATGGAACCATAATTGGAGCCGGATCTGATATTTCTGTACATGCTTATACTTTACATCGCAATCCAGAGATATATGGAGATGATCCTGATAAATTCGATCCTGATAATTTTTTGCCAGAGATTGTTCAAAAACGACATCCTTATGCATATTTGCCGTTTAGTGCTGGACCAAGAAATTGCATAGGTAAATAAATGTTCCTTTAACATATTAAAAAATAATAAATACTTCTTATTAATAAATTAATAAATTTTATAGGTCAGAAATTTGCATTGACTGAAGAAAAAGTTGTCTTGTCAACTATCCTCCGCAAGTTTAGAATTGAATCGTTGGATCCTTATGAATATGTTCAAGTTGTTAATTCGCTGATTCTTAAAACTGCTAGACCGTTGAGAACACGTCTTCATCATAGGGTTGCACCTTTATAAGATTTATATATAATGATGTATATATGTGTATAAAATCCCATTCGAGTTTTCTAATGGGGGCTGTGATCTTTCTAATTCATAATTAAGTCTATTTTGTACATAATTTATTGGCAATTGTTAATAATTTTTTTCATGATCATTTAGTATTTATACAATTTTTGTCATTGGTGATTAAGTCTTTAAATAGAATAGTTAATAAACAATTATATTTTTGTAAATAATTTTATACATAAAACAATAATTTCAATTATATTTTTTTATAAAAAAAAAATTATAGTATTTTTTGTTAACACATCTTTTATCCTCAGACTTGATTGGGTCGAGCATCCTTACTCTTAAAATATAGGGAATTTGAAAAAAAAAAAAATTTGGTGTGACTGGTCGCACCAGATTTTTTGTGTCGACATATGATTAGTTCTAACAGTACGGTACATTTGAGTTTCAAGATGTAAAATTAATAAGTATGGAAAAATATTTATATTTTGTTACCATGGCAACCATTTATCCTATCTTTCTTATGAAGTACAGTGAGGGTCAATATTAAGTCCCACCCATGCCTTTTCTACATGTGATTATTTCATTGTTTTTATAAAAATATATATTTTTTAATGGAAACTTTTTCATGGTTCAAACCTAGAAAATTTCCAAATAAGGATTTTCATTTTCTTTTATAAAAACAATGAAATAATCACATGTAGAAAACGCATGAGTGGGACTTAATATTGTCCCTCACTGTACAAGAGTAAAGTGGTCTTCAAAAGATTTCAATGGCAAAATGAGAATATACATTTTAAAGAGCATCTAAAATATAATTGATTTTTGAATTTTAATCAAAATCGTTGGAAAATTCTCAAATTTAATAGTGAAATGAACGCTAAAAGATGACACATTTTCCAAATATTGAGGCTGAGTGTTGAAATTTATAACAAATTTTTTAAGGTTTTTGTTCAGCAGTCCATAAAAATAGTATAAATTTAATTATTTTTTTATTATTTTGTACTTATAAAATTTCCAATTATATCGTCCTACTAATTACATTAATAAAATTATCATATTCACAATTATTTTATAAAAATATATATATAAATACATAGGTTTTTCATATTTATACTTGTAATATAATTTAAATTTGTGTTATCTGAATGTTATTAAATATTTATCACTCAATATTTACATGTGAATGAAAATAAAATGGAATGATTATAATCGAAGCCCAAAAAATGATGGAATTTTTAACATGATTATAAGAAATATATATATATGAAAAAATTTTTTAAATAAATTAAAATATTCTTGATATTATAACAAAAATAATATAAATTATTTATTATAAAATGATGAAATAGTTTTTTTTTAAAAGTACAAAAATAGAAGGAATAAAATTACCAAAGATAGAAAATAATTGTTTCTATTATTTTCAAAACTTTAAAATGGAATGTAGTGGAACATTAATTTTATTTTTCCCATTTAGATTTTCAAGTTCAATAACCACAAGACATTCAAGCACCTGGCCACCGGAACTAGACACTAAATCAACCGCAGCAGCTAGAGAACCTGAAAAAGTGAAAATTATTTGATAAAATGAAAAAATCTAATTATTTTTATTACGAATATAGTTTCCTTCCAAACAAGTGACTTTAAATGTATCTTTCAACGAAAATAAATGATATTTGAAAATATAAATCAACTTCACCATGGCCTATCAGGAAGGGGGGAAGGAACTGCTGCTCCGGACCCTCAACTTGACAACCCACTATGTTTGACAAAAATATAAGGAAAGGCAAAACGAAGCGAAAATAAAAGTGTCTAATCATAAGACCGAAATTATAAAGTAGAAGAAAAAATTCTGTACTTTCCACCAAATGTTTCTTTGCTCTAATTCACCATATATTTTATTGATGATTGGGAAAGCCTGGCGCAGACAGATGAAAGAGAAATAAAAATGCTGGAGGTACTTTCAGGCCAAATTTTAATACCACTACGTCGGCTGTATAGTGGTATTAAAATTTGGCCTGAAAGTACCTCCAGCATTTTTATTTCTCATTCATCCACTATATTTTATCTAATACATCAGAAACTTAGTCAGGAAGGTTTAACCGAGGGAGGCTTTAGTGGTTTAAATTTGGCCTGAAAACCTCCAGCATTTCATTTCTCAAATTCATCATATATTTTGCATCTAATACATCAGAAACGTAGTCAGGAAGGTTTGAGGGAGGCTTCAGTTTCTCTTCCGAAATGATTTCATTTTCAAAATTATAAAATTTTTTGCATATTATTTCAATATATACCAGGTATATGTATATAATTTTAACTCTGTCCATTAGTAAGACGTTACCCTAACGCAGTCCACTCTATTTGAATATCATTACATTGGTTACATGGTTGCCTTTATTTATTTAAACAAAATTATAATACTCCTCCCTAAAAAATCCTGGCTCAAATACATAGTCAAATAATAGTTCAATTATATATATATATATATATATGGAGGTTACAGAATACAAGTGAACCAAGTCCACTTTATTTACTTTTGAGCTACAGAGGTTCAAAGTTTAGGCTTCATAACAAAATTACCTGTTAACATTTTTTAAAAGTCAAGCCCAGCCGATATTTTCAGAACTAGGACTTGGCCCATTATTACACAGAAATTGTACATAGTTAGTCCATGTTATAGCGTTGCTAACTCTAAAATGACAAAAAGTGGACTTGGTTCACTTGTATTCTGAACCCTCCATATATAGCTCTCCAGTGGAAGAAATTTTGACTAAAAAATACGAAGAAGGCTATGTAAAATTTTAAGGTGCCGGACTTCATATCTGTTATGCGATACTAAAATAATCCAATAAATAAAATATTTTAAATAAGTCTGAATATTTTAATTAATAAGATTCATTCTATCAAAATATTTACCTCCAGTAGCTATTAGATCATCAATAATTATAACTTTCTGTCCAGGTTTAAAACAATTCTGTTGTATTTCTAAGGTATCCTGCAAAAAAATTTATTGATTAGTAAATTATAATAATAAAATTTAAAAATTGCCTCCATCTCATCTCGTAACCGAAAAGTTATAGATAGTGGCAAAACCAATATTGACAACCATAAAAGCAAGGGGTATGAGTTTGAATCTCAGGAATACAAATTTATTTAAATAATTTGAATATACCAAGTGGATATAAGGAAATACGCCTGAACATTGTATGGTAAATATTATTAAATGGTTTAAAAGTCGATATGGTCTCCAGTGCCAAAAAGATTTTAAAAACAAATTTAATTTAATAATTAGAATAATTTGATAAATGCTGAACGTTCAACATGGTCCAAGCGTTTTAATTGTAAAGGGCATTAAAAGCAAAATATTTCCTGGTACAGGGGAAGTTGTCTCGCTTTTTGCGCGATGGAGCAAGGCTTTTTGAAAAATTCCTTATAATAGTCGAGTATTTTTTTAAAAGTATGTTTAGACGCCTACATGTCCTTTTACATGGGGGTACCCAGCGGGGTCGGGGGGGGGGCAGCTGCAGAAGCAAAAAAAAAAAATTAAATGTTTATAAAGTGATGAAACGAAACAAAATTGGTGGATGGCGACGGGGAATGATTTTTTTTTGTTAGGACTCGAGGGTTTTTATGCCTTTAATTCGAAGGCTTTTCCCCTCTATATAAAAAAAGCTATGTCACAATCTGGACGACCATGATCCGCCCCCTCCCCCCAGATTTGATCAAGGGTACGCCCATGTCCTTTTATAATTAGAATTATTAAAAAATGAAATTAAATAGTTACCGGTCCATATTCCTTGTCATAAGAAGCTGAATGTACAGGTCCTGGTAGTTTTTCTTTTTTGCGAATTGGTATAAATGGAATGCTAAAATGACTTGCAATTAGTGGTCCAAATAAAAAGCCCCGTGCTTCAAGCCCTACAATTGCTTCAACTGGTTGACTTAATTCAGCTATATGACCTGTAAGAAGTTCTTTAACAGCTTGAGCACCTTCAGGATATTTAAAAATTGAAAATATATCCCTAAAAAAAAATTAGTATTAGCAAACCTTTTGTCTTTCTCTGATGTCATCTAAGCAAAGAATTAAGGTGTATGTAGATCTTAATAACACTTCAGCAACAATTACTCTTCATTCTGTGGATATTCCCATTTGTTGGAATACAAAACATATACTTTAGTTGTCATAAAGAAATGAGCTTATGGGTTTTCAAGCATATCTTAAGTTAAGATAGCCACTAAAAATCTATTATCATTGGAATTTAATCTTAATAAAATTTTGCATTCATGGTTTAAACAAGGAGAAAGAATAATTCAAAAGTTCTTATTTGAGTTTTGCCAATCAGAACAACATTTCAAAAACAAAAGGCTGATTTGTGCCGTCGAAAGATTCGACTAATGAAATATTATAATATAATATAATTTTCAACTTGTCGACCTTGAATGATGGTGCCACATGTCAATTGTGATATTCCCGCAACATCTCATCTTTGGTCCATTTTGCTTGAAGAATTTCTGTCATTGAAGATATTTATTTATACCCAAGTCGAAATTTTTGATTAATGATCTAACATTGTTCACTAAAATTCATCAAATCACTTATATTTTAGAGAAAAGAAAGTTCATTCTAATAAAGACAACAAATAATTTTTAAATTTATAGTTTTCATAATACTTTTTATTAAAACATTGTAAAAATGGGGTTTATTTGCATTTTGACTAATAGGCTGAATGATATCAGGACTGATCAAGGTAATTAAGTATAATTGGACAACCCATGGCTTCGTTTTTGATCTTATTTATTCATATAATATCTAATAATATTCAAAATTAGAAATTTATTTAAATATTATATATGTATTGGCATCTTAAAACTAATGTTATTTAATATATCGATATACACACCAGAATAAAATTCCTTTTTTTGGAAAATCAGGGAAACTCTTTAAATGTTTTCTAAGTATTGTTAAATTTGTATCTTCTGACATAGTGCACTCTTGATTATTATTTTCCTCTCTAGTGTATAATAGGTATTCAATTTGATCAATTTAATTGATTCAATTTTTAATAATTGTGAATTTGAAATGATACTTTTAAATTTATAAAAATATTTTGTTCATTTTGCTTACTTTAGGTCGTTGAAGTGCTTGAAGTTTGCAATAAATTACAAAAAATCTTTTAGATCAGAGAGACAACATTATTATTAAAAAATTATAAAAAATTTTTAGCTCATGATGCTAGTTTATTAAATTTTTTTTTATAATCTAAAATTTTAATTAATGTTAAATTATTAAACTGTTAGAAGCGCGGCAAATTGGAAAGACGGGGGGCGCTATTTTATCCTTTTGCAGTGTTGGCAAGTTTTATCCCGCCGAGTATAATACACGGTTTTATACATGTATAAAACTATCGCGGATAAAACTAGGCCGATGTATAAAACTGTAAAAAACCAAACCCCCTGAAAAACAGCTTCAAAGATTTTATTTCATATTTTTTAATGTTTTAGAGTATCTGTGATAATACCCTGCTCATTTGCTCCTCCAGATTCGTTCTCCAACTCCAGCTAGCATAATTGGTTAAAATTGTGGCCTTCATATCCAACATAAATAAAAATAAGAGAAAGTAAAAAGTTATTTAAAAATTTGTCAAAATTCCCTAAACATAGCGTTACCAAAATTTATATTCCACAAATCCTTTCTCTCGTTATAATGACAGATAAATGAAATTATAAGTTAGCATTAAAAATAAATGGAAATTGATAATATGAATTTAAAAAAAAAAGTGCAGGAGGTGGATTTGAACTCGCGAAGCTTGGTTACGTGAAGATGAAAAAAAATATTTTGGTGACTACTTTGCCAACTCAGCCAAACTTGACTTAATTGAAATTGTAAAAATAGACCATAAGAGAAATATCCAATAAAAGTCGTATTAAAAAAAAATTTAATATTGCACATATGATATATCATTTTTTAATGCGTTTTATGCAGATTAATAATTGATAATCAAAATGTTAGTAGCATGGATAGTTTTCAAATAATTCAATATGCTAACGTCAGATTGTTTATGCCTTGATGTAATTAAACTAAAAACTCTATCTAACATATTATACATGTCATTAATTCTTGAATTCCCCCTGATTCCAGAGAACTAAAGCCCTTGTAATTATATGATCTAATTTGGGAGTTATTGGCGATCAAAGTTAAGCTTATTTTCGACCTTAATGACATCACCAAACACTCAATTCTATATTTTCGAAAAAACATATTTATCATTGTCTGATTAAAACCAAATTTTTACCAGAGATTTATAATTAAAAAATGAGTTTTTTTCTAAAGTTTCATTGAGATTGGTAAAGAAATAAATAAAATATTGACTATTTTGTAAATTGAGTTTTAGAATTTGGATCTCAGATTCAAGCCTAGACCCGGTTCACAGAGCGCTCTCTTTACCCAACGGGGATTCCGAATTCTAAAACTAAATTTACAAAATAGTCAATATTTTATTTATTTCTTTACCAATCTCAATGAAACTTTAGAAAAAAACTCATTTTTTAATTATAAATCTCTGGTAAAAATTTGGTTTTAATCAGACAATGATAAATATGTTTTTTCGAAAATATAGAATTGAGTGTCTGGTGATGTCATTAAGGTCGAAAATAAGCTTGACTTTGATCGCCAATAACTCCCAAATTAGATCATATAATTACAAGGGCTTTAGTTCTCTGGAATCAGGGGGAATTCAAGAATTATTGACATGTGTCATATGTTAGATAGAGTTTTTGGTTTAATTACATCCAGGCACAAACAATCTGACGTTTGTCCATTGAATTATTTGAAAACTAGGCATGCTATAAAAATTTTAATTATAAATTATTAATCCGCATAAAAAGTAAAGAAAAATGATATATCATATGTGCAATATTAAATTTTTTTTTAATACGACTTTTATTGGATATTTCTTATATGGCTTATTATTCCCTAAAACAATTAATTAAAGTTTGGCTGAGTTGGCAAAGTAGTCACCAAAATATATTTTTTCATGTTCACGTAACCAAGCTTCGCGAGTTCAAATCCACCTCCTGCACTTTTTTTTTTTTTATTCTTAACTGTTTTTTACTTTCTCTTACCCTATATATGAAATATATAGAGAGAGAAAGTATTTTTATACCTCATGTGCAGTTGCGTAACTATGTGGGGGCGCTCGCCTCCTCCGCCCCAGGCGCATCAAGCCTTTGGCGCTCCTCTATACCGACATAGGCGCCCTAAGGCATCTAAAATATAGCCCAGGGACGGTGATTATATCATATTCTTACCATATATTGTCCAGAAACACGGATAGTTTTCTTTTAAATTATATTACAACTTAAAAAACGACCCCTTGTTGAGCTTCGCCCCCTCCGCCCTCAAAGGCTAGTTACGCCGCTGCTCATGTGAGGAGGCCCCCCCCTCGCCGCGCGGGCCCAAAATCATCCGGCACGGAGGGGGCAACCAAGTGCCGTTCTTTTGTATTATTTTAGTTTCTAAACTGCATGCATATTTATTAAAATTTAATTTAATTTTATAATTTATCCTGTTTTAATTGCAAACTTGAACACGGGAGTTACTGATCTATATTATCTATGTAACAGGAGAATAGAATAGTATAGGAGTGTATGCGCCAATAATTAAATACACTCCTTTCTTTTTTTAACCTCCGGATACATTTTAAAATTATTAGGCCAATATTTTGTTTAGAAAATCTTTATAATAGAATAATATAACTGATTTGTGCTGCACTCTTGTGGAGACTTTAAAAATTATACTTAAAATTCTAAAGGTAACCATAGGATGGCAGCACAAATAAGCCTGAGATATCCTCTTATATCTCTGTTCACTAGTATACTTATACTTTTGAATAAATATTTTCAATTTTACTTATTAGTCAGCCCTCGGGGCATGGCGTAGAGGTTAGCGTGCTAACCTCATATACCAAACGTCGCGGGTTCGGACCCCAGGCAGTCCGATGATTTATTTAAGCCATTTGGATACCAAATGGCTTAAATAAGAATGCCTGGACCCCATATATGTATATTTATCAATAACGGATATCGTAAAAAGTCTTATATGGCCTGAGTTGCCGAAAAGACTGTGTGAATGTGTGTGTGAGTGTGAGTGTGAATGAGGAGAGGGTACTTATTAGTCTAATCATGCATGAGATATCCTCTTGTGTCTGTTTACTAGTATACTTATACTTTTGAATAAATATTTTCACTTTTTCTTATTTGTTTAATCATGGTATATACTGAATGGTGCTGCGACACTGTGGAGATTTTTAGAATTATACGTTACAGAGAAATTGTCCATTTCTCCCTCCTAATTCGTATTAATTTATTTTTTATTAAAAGATTCGTTTCTTTTATTAATAGAATAATTATTTTCTAATTTTTTATAAAAAAAATAATGAAATTTAATAATAATATGTGCAATTAAGTAGGAGAAGTTTAACCCTTACAAGAGGGGTTAATTAAGGCCGTGCGCCCCTCTTTTAAGGACACTTGGCTTTCGGTGCTCGGACCGTGCACATCACGAGTGCAATCCTTTCGGGTATCCATACCCCAGTGCTCCCTTGTGCGATATATACGGCCACACCAAGCAATCTTCTATCCAGCCGAGTCCCTGGCCTCATCAATTGGTCCAGTGCGGATGCTGAGCAGGCCTTCTGGCCTTAAATATCACACTATTGAGCTGCAGCGAATTATACTCGCTGGCTCTATCTCTCTCTCTGGTCGACATCGGGAAGCGGGCCTCAAGACGACGCACCGTCATCCTCACGGAGGCTGTACTGAAACCCCGCCCTCCTCATATCAGTGATCACTCCCAGTGATAAGGTATGGTCGACCATTCCATTAATTAATTAAAAATACTTAAAAAATATATAACAATAATAATAAAAAGAGATCGATCGAACATTAATAACTTTATTTAATAATAATTGAAAAGAAAAATCAAATTAATTTAGATTAATTAAATCATTGCCTAAAAGAAAGAATAAAAGAAGTCATTGTATAATGAAATGAAAGGAAGAAGCGAATTTTTTCTAATTAAAATATTTTCCTCATTCTCAAATTGAACTCTTTTAGAATGATGAAGGAAGAGAGGATGTCAGCCAAAAAAGGAGCCTCTATCGAATAAAAATCTCCAATCAGAAAACGTTTCGGGTTTAATTAGATAAAACCATCATCAGTTCTTTAGAGCTGAAATGAGCATAAAATAATAATTGTAATACAACAACATAAAATATTTTTTAAATTATAAAAAAACATCAGATCTTACATTATTGGCAATCTCAAGATGCACACCATTGAGATGCAGATAGAGTTGTTATATATAAACATATACAAAATTATATAAAAAATACAAAATTTGCATATTAGTTGTATGATGCTCATTAGTCAACACGGCCAAGTCTCAAATGTATATAAAATTTAATTATCAAATACAGTTATTATATGATAAATACTGGGGAAGCAATGAACCCTCAGTACATTGACCCAAAATACATCTTAATAAAAACGAAAACTCACAAAAGCGTGCATTTGACCTATTTGAAAACATATTATTTATTTGCAATTGACAATTTTATAAATTAATTCATTATATATTCTCAAATTACAAACAAAGTTATAAACAATTTTTATAATATTTACATCTGGGCGTCTACATTATTTAAGATGGACAAATATACATTACTAAGGCCAATACAATCAGTCTGATAGTTTAATGCCCTATGTCCATATGTTTTTATAAAACATTTTTCTGCTATCAGACGTTTATATGTGTTGTCCACCTTCATCAGAATGACTGCGTTGTCAAAGTCAAATCCATGCATAAATTCAATCGCATAAGAACTCAGAGCTGTCGATGTTTTAATATTTTTTATACTCAATTCATGTTCCCTTTTTCGCAACGAAAAATTCAAGCTGCATAATGTCCGTACGGCTTTATCATCCAGAGGCAATATTTCCTTTTTGTATAATAATAAGGATGTAGTCCCTCCCCATGAACAACATAACGTAATATACTTAATTCGTTGCCTTGGCTGCCCCAATCCCACTAAGGTTTATGTGGGGCAAACATCTCGCATGTTTTCGTTGCGAAAAAGGGAACATGAATTGAGTATAAAAAATATTAAAACATCGACAGCTCTGAGTTCTCATGCGATTGAATTTATGCATGGATTTGACTTTGACAACGCAGTCATTCTGATGAAGGTGGACAACACATATAAACGTCTGATAGCAGAAAAATGTTTTATAAAAACATATGGACATAGGGCATTAAACTATCAGACTGATTGTATTGGCCTTAGTAATGTATATTTGTCCATCTTAAATAATGTAGACGCCCAGATGTAAATATTATAAAAATTGTTTATAACTTTGTTTGTAATTTGAGAATATATAATGAATTAATTTATAAAATTGTCAATTGCAAATAAATAATATGTTTTCAAATAGGTCAAATGCACGCTTTTGTGAGTTTTCGTTTTTATTAAGATGTATTTTGGGTCAATGTACTGAGGGTTCATTGCTTCCCCAGTATTTATCATATAATAACTGTATTTGATAATTAAATTTTATATACATTTGAGACTTGGCCGTGTTGACTAATGAGCATCATACAACTAATATGCAAATTTTGTATTTTTTATATAATTTTGTATATGTTTATATATAACAACTCTATCTGCATCTCAATGGTGTGCATCTTGAGATTGCCAATAATGTAAGATCTGATGTTTTTTTATAATTTAAAAAATATTTTATGTTGTTGTATTACAATTATTATTTTATGCTCATTTCAGCTCTAAAGAACTGATGATGGTTTTATCTAATTAAACCCGAAACGTTTTCTGATTGGAGATTTTTATTCGATAGAGGCTCCTTTTTTGGCTGACATCCTCTCTTCCTTCATCATTCTAATTGCTGAACAGCCACTTCTATTATCAACATCTTTGAACTCTTTTATTTTATTTGGGTCCATGCCTAATCACTTTCTTTCAGCTAGTCCAGCGCGGCGTCTGCTTTCTGGTATGTACTTCTATCTCTGTTTTCTCATGATCTTTCAATTTTTAATCACTCCTCCAGGCAATTGAAGCGAGATTCTCTTCCAACTTAATGAGTTACACAATTTTTTTAATTTTATTCAGCCACTGTAGCATAAATAGCTACAGTGTAAATGCGAAGCGGATAAAAAAAACAACGATAAAAATCCCTTTCGGTCCCCTGGCTGTCCCCAAGCTAAGCCACCGAAGGTGCCACCCACGAGCGGGGGAGGTTGCAACGTATAATTTTTAAAGTCTCCACAAGAATGCAGCACAAATGAGTTATTTTATTCTTTATACAAAATATATATTCAATGGGTCGTTTTGATAACTTACCTACCCCAACATTAAAATAGCCTCCTATGGGGTCCTTCAGCATTAAAATAGCTGAAGGACACACACCATGTATTTCCCCATAGGGAGGCTATTTTAATGTTTGGGTAGGTAAGTTATCAAAACGACCCATTTCAATAATATAATTTTCAAAAGTACAAGGAGATTAAAAACAGAAAGGAGTATTATTAATCAGTGGCTCCAAGCATTTTCCGTAAGAATTACTAGCATAAAGTTTTTTTTACCTTTGGAGAGGAAAAATGTAGTTAATTAAACTTATTTATGGAACTTTTTAGTAATAATTCCCTTTAAAGTAAATAGTACAGGAAAAATAACGTTATTTTTACTACCAAATTAAACTTCAAAGTTGTCTACCTAATGGTAATATTCATAGGTAAATATTTGGTGAAATTTACTCAAAGAATTTACTTATAAGTTTTTTTACTCAAAAGTAAAAATGTTAGTTGCGCTACCGTGGCAAATATTACTTTAAAATAAAAATTACTTTCAAGTAATAAAATCAAGTAGCAGCTACCACTTTGTTACGGTAAAAGTGATAAAATTACGACGTAATTTCTGAAGTTATTTTCCCATAAAAAAAACCCTTTAATATAACCTATAAGTAAGTCTCACCTAAAATAACTTATAAAAATAACTAAAAGGTAATATTTACGACAGAATTTTACCAGAAAGTAATTTTTACGAAATGGTTATATTAGTCTAAAGGGACCTTTTGTTTAAGATATTTAGTTAAGAAAAATGATAGACAACACTTTTTTATCAGAAAAAAAAATTTTTTGTTATTCCTCGACATTTTATAGACTATTTTAAAGAAATTTGGTAAGATTTCTTGCAAGTGATCGGAATGAAATAGAAGAGTTAACAAAAAATTTTTATTAGAAAAAATTTGAAAAAATGAGCTTTAACTAACCAAGAAACATTATTTTTAGGAAAAAAATAATTTCTAAATTATTTTAGGTTTATTATTTGACTTTGTGTCCATTTTAATTGCCAAAGGGTGTGCATTGGGCAGAGTTGGGTTTTATACACGATTTTGCAGTTTTATACAAAAATTGCGGATAAAACTTGTATAAAACGTATAAAATGTATTAAACGTATAAAATGTATAAAACTTGGATGCGCATGCGCAAACCCGACGAGAAAGGAAGTTCAAATAAAATATTATTTTTCAATTATTAACATTTTGATTATATTATTCACTAATTATAAAGCAAACAACATCGTCAATGCTTTAGAACATTATAAAATATGAAAAGTTTTTAAGCTGTTTTTTCAGGGGGAGAGGGTTGGTTTTTTACAGTTTTATACCTTTTATACATCGGCCTAGTTTTATCCGCGATAGTTTTATACAATTATTAACATTTTGATTATATTATTCACTAATTATAAAGCAAACAACATCGTCAATGCTTTAGAACATTATAAAATATGAAAAGTTTTTAAGCTGTTTTTTCAGGGGGAGAGGGTTGGTTTTTTACAGTTTTATACCTTTTATACATCGGCCTAGTTTTATCCGCGATAGTTTTATACATGTATAAAACCGTGTATTATACTCGGCGGGATAAAACTTGCCAACTCTGGCATTGGGGCGACGGGAGTTAAATTTAAAAATCCTTCTCTTTTAGCCAATATTTATTAAATACAATTTATTTATTAAAATATATAAATAATATAATATTTATTAAATAATTTTTTATATATATATATATATATATATATATATATATATATATATATATATAATTTGATTATGGCGCGGCTTCGCCATCCCATCAGGGGTACGAACCTAAGCAATCTTTGTGAATGTAATCTGATAAATTAGAGGTAAATTCCCCTGGCTTTTACCTGAATTTATAAATAAACAAGTTGAGAAAGGCGCGGCTTCGCCGCGCCCATCTCAACTTGCCCTGGCGGGCGGCGTCTCGATACGTGATCAGTAGTTTTTCTCTTAATTTTAAAGCCCATATTATTTTTGCCTAAATGAAAATACAATGAATCAAGTTTAAAATTTGAGTATTCGCCCTGCCCGGCCTCTGGGTTTTGAAGGCCATGAGAAAATTACGGGCAAGAAGCAAGCCTAAATTTCCCTTTAATAAACTGATTCGAGCCAACAGGCATGCAAATGAAATCAGGCGGACAGCGACCTATTAAAAAAAATCAAGAATTTTAAAATAAAAATTTCGGGGGTGGGGCAATTGCACAATAAATCTTTAAACTTTTAAACCCCTTGATAGATATTCATTCAAGAATTTTAAATCCAAAAAAACATGGTAATATTTAAAAAAATAGAAGAATTAAAAATTTCGGGGGTGGGGCAATTACACAAAAAGTCTTTAAACTTTCAAACCCCTTGATAGATATTCATTCAAGAATTTTAAATCCAAAAAAGCATGTTAATATTTGAAGAAATAGAAGAATTAAAAATTTCGGGGGTGGGGCAATTACACAAAAAGTCTTTAAACTTTCAAACCCCTTGATAGATATTCATTGAAGAATTTTAAATCCAAAAAAGCATGTTAATATTTGAAGAAATAGAAGAATTAAAAATTTCGGGGGGGGGGGGGCAATTACACAAAAAATCTTTCAACTTTTAAACCCCTTGATAGATATTCATTCAAGAATTTTAAATCCATAAAACCATGTTAATATTTGAAGAAATAGAAGAATAAAAAATTTAGGGGGGGGAATTACACAAAAAATATTTAAACTTTTAAACCCATTGATAGATATTCATTGAAGAATTTTAAATCCAAAAAAGCATGTTAATATTTGAAGAAATAGAAGAATTAAAAATTTCGGGGGGTGGGGCAATTACACAAAAAATCTTTCACTTTTAAACCCCTTGATAGATATTCATTCAAGAATTTTAAATCCATAAAACCATGTTAATATTTGAAGAAATAGAAGAATAAAAAATTTAGGGGGGGGGGGGGGAATTACACAAAAAATATTTAAACTTTTAAACCCATTGATAGATATTCATTGAAGAATTTTAAATCCAAAAAAGCATGTTAATATTTGAAGAAATAGAAGAATTAAAAATTTCGGGGGGGGGGGGCAATTACACAAAAAATATTTAAACTTTTAAATCCCTTGATAGATATTCATTCAAGAATTTTAAATCCAAAAAAGCATGTTTTTATTTGAAGAAATAGAAGAATTAAAAATTTCGGGGGGGGGGGCAATTACACAAAAAATATTTAAACTTTTAAATCCCTTGATAGATATTCATTCAAGAATTTTAAATCCAAAAAAGCATGTTTATATTTGAAGAAACAGAAGAATTAAAAATTTCGGGGGGGGGGCCAATTACACAAAAAATATTTAAACTTTTAAATCCCTTGATAGATATTCATTGAAGAATTTTAAATCCAAAAAAGCATGTTAATATTTGAAGAAATAGAAGAATTAAAAATTTCGGGGGGGGGGGGGCTGCCGAATTTAAAAAAACACTGAAACAACGAATTTAGATTCTTATCAAGGGAAGGCTTTAGGGAAGAAACCAAATTGATATCTCTCCTGGTTAAAAAAAAATTTGAATTTGCCTCTCCGGCTCCGCCCTCTCTGTATTTCGCCAATCAGCGCTATCCCTGAGGCCTGATTGGTTGTTTCACACATCGGACACGGTCTTAGGGCTTTATTATATAGTATGATAATTTTATACATCGTTATTTATATTTATAAATTAAATCCTAACCCCTGAAATTTTTTTTTTTTAGTGATTAAAGTTCTGTGTCTGCCATTTCGAAAATATTTCAAAATATACCTTTTCTTGAGAGAATTTTTCGACTTATAGGTGAATAAAGCAACTATAAAGTGTATAAGAGACGTTTTTGAATCGTTACGCTGACTTTTAAGTCATTTTTTCATAGTAATATTTGTCACTGTAGAGTAAAAATGTCTCTTCAGTATTATTTTTAAGGAATTCTTACTATAAAAATAGTCAAAATGACTTAAAAGTGAAAAATAATACTTTAAAGTAATATTTAAATAAAGATGTCGTATTGTATAATGGTTAAATAATAATAACCTCCCAATTAATGAAATAAACAATAATTTTGGATAAATAAAGACCATTACTTACAAACTTATGTAAATTTGTACCTACCAAAATAATTAAACATGATTATTAGCCGTTTTTTTGAAAATGTTGGTTTTATTTATTTTGACATTTATAAAAAAATATTCGTAATACTACATATTTGTTAGGGCGCACAATTTTATACGAAGTATAATCATTATATTTATCAAAAAAATTTCGAGCGTTTGTATTTTCTTCCAATCCATGTCCTCTTTCGCCTGTGAATAAAATTTAACATTTTTCGGCCATCTTCTTTTACCATTAAAATAGACATATTTCTTGATAAACTTGCATGATGCCATTTCTTTAAAATAATTTCCGAATATAAACGAATGGAAAGCCGAGGTTCAACTATCGAATAATTGGGAAAAATTACCAAACCTTCACGTAACCATTATGTACCTATTACGAATCTGTAACGTGATTATTACCGTTCCAGCTAAAGTTTTTGTGTGGTAAAAAAGACCACAATCCTATTCCCCACTTTGGGAATTATCCAGTATTCATACCGAAATAAATACGTTGCGCTCTCTGGTAAAAATTACTTTGAAGTTAACTTCAAGGTAACAGTGTAGTCATTTAAACTTTAAATGCTGCTTGGGAAGCCAAAGTAAGCTTTAAATAAAATCCAACCAAAAAACATTAGTTTTTTTTCCATTTCACAAAATTCCCTCTAATGATTTTAATTGAAATTTATAAATCAATTATTTTAAAGTAATTCTTTAAAATGCATGTTCTTCCCAAAATTATCTCAAGCACATTTTACTCTTGTACTTTATAGGTACTCCTGGCCAGTGGCGTACCGAGGGGGGGGGGGGGGGGGGGGGTCCGCCCCAGGCCCCGTGCCGGCATAGACCCCCATATATTTATTTAAAAAAAAATTTAATGAAAATTTCTCTTTGAGAGGCCCCGGGGCCCTCAGGGCTCAAATAAAAACCGAAAAATTTAGTTAAAAAATCAAAATTTAATGAAAATTTCTCTTGTGAGGACCCGGGGCCCTCAGGGCTCAAGTAAAAAACGAAAAATTTAGTTAAAAAATCAAAATTTAATGAAAATTTCTCTTGTGAGGCCCCGGGGCCCTCAGGGCTCAAGTAAAAACCGAAAAATTTAGTTAAAAAATCAAAATTTAATGAAAATTTCTCTTGTGAGGCCCCGGGGCCCTCAGGGCTCAAGTAAAAACGAAAAATTTAGTTAAAAAATCAAAATTTAATGAAAATTTCTCTTTAAGAGGCCCCGGGGCCCTCAGGGCTCAAGTAAAAAACGAAAAATTTAGTTAAAAAATCAAAATTTAATGAAAATTTCTCTTGTGAGGCTCAAGTAAAAACCGAAAAATTTACATAAAAAAATCAAAATTTAATGAAAATTTCTCTTTAAGAGGCCCCGGGGCCCTCAGGGCTCAAGTAAAAATCGGAAAATTTAGTTAAAAAATCAAAATTTAATGAAAATTTCTCTTTAAGAGGATCCGGGGCCCTCAGGGCTCAAATAAAAACCGAAAAATTTAGTTAAAAAATCAAAATTTAATGAAAATTTCTCTTCGGGAGGTCCCGGGACCCTTGGGGTTCAGGGATATACGGTATTTTAAAAATATTTTTATGTATGGAGGAGAAGGATATTTAAAGATGAGTACCCCCCAAAAAAAAAAATTCAATATAAGGCCCCCTCTTCTAGTGCCGCCCCAGGCCCCCAACTGCCTCGGTACGCCTCTGAAACTCTCTGAGCCATTGCCCTCATGGTAGAAATTTTAAAAAACCGACTTGGCCAAATGACACATGTTCATAATGAATATGTACATGAAAAATTGTAAGTAAATATATGTAAATTTATTATTTATTTTCATATGTATACGTTTGTAAAAAAAGAAAATCTCTTTCAATTTGTCATGTAGCCTGAAGGACTGAAGATGGCAAAATAAAACTTTCGCCGAAACGTCTCAATTGGAATTGTTGTTTTTCTTTGGTCCAAAACCTCTTTGGCTGCATCCTCGCTACCCAACAAATAATTAATAACAAAAATGTGATTTATAATTAAAAATTCCACTAATAATAATAATTAAAACCACAAAAGCTTTAATAAACAAAATAAACATAATCAATCATTAATTAATTACTTCATTCATACGTTTTTTTATTTTATTTTAATACATTTTTATTAAAAATAAGATCTGTTGTAACAGGAGAATAGAATAGTAGAGGAGTGTGTTGGCGCGAAAAGTGACGTCATCAAAAGAAAGGAATACTCCTTTCTGTTTTTAATCTCCTGGTAATTAAATTATTATTTTGTATATAAAATCTTTATAATAGAATAAAATAACTGATTTGTGCTGCACTCTTGTGGAGACTTTAACAATTATACTTATAATTCTAAACGTCTCCGCAAGATCGCAGCACAAATCAGCTTGAATAGGAACACTCCTGTCTGTTTTTAATCTCCTGATACAAAAAAAATATTTTGTATTAAAATCTTTATAATAGAGAAAGAATAAAATAACTGATTTGTGCTGCACTCTTGTGGAGACTTTAACAATTATACTTATAATTCTAAACGTCTCCACAAGATCGCAGCACAAATCAACCTGAGACCTCCCTGCCTGAGATAGTCTCTTCAATGAGTGTTGAAATACGAGGTTGTAATTTTGGCATTACATTCCATATCTTACAGGCTAAGGCAACTTCTATTGGAGGAATTTAAATCCATTGTTCTTATATCATTAATTGTGATAATACCCTGCTCATTTACTCCTCCAAATTTGTTCTCGCCCTCGGGGTTAAAGTGTAAACCTCGTATAACAAAAGTCGCGGGTTCGGACCCCAGGCAGTCTGATGATTTTATTTAAGCCATTTGGATACTAATATGTATATTAATCTCTATAACGGATATCGTAAAAGTCTTAAATGGCCTAACTTGCCAAAAAGACTGTGTGTATGTGAGTGTGAATGAGAAAAAAGTGTGACTGTTTTTTTTTTTTATAAGAAAAAAAAAAAAAAATTAAAATTGTGGCCTTCATGCCAACATAAATAAAAAAATCTGGTGTGACTGGCGCACAGCACACAACTTTCTCTTACCCTTCGGTAAGAGAAAGTTGTGCACTGTGCTGGTCACACCAGATTTTTTGTGTCGAGATATATTTAGTTTCCGATAGCACCTTAGTTTCAAACTTGCATTTTAAATGTTGACTGCTTCAAATAAACTATGGTTATTTTTCAAAATTTTAATCTCATATTTGGACATTTTATACACAATATAGAATCGTAAATAAATACAAAATTTCATAAGAATTGGAAAAAAAATTTTTAAATGCCTAAAAAGTTCTAAAGGGGACCCCCTTTTGAATCGAAATTAACATACAAATCCCTATAGGAAATTAACATTAGGCCTATGCGAAGATAAGGTGGAAAGGGAATTTAATAAAAAGAGTAGAGAGAGACGATAATGTTTGCAAGTGAGAGAGAGACATATATGTTTTCTTTGAAACAATTAAAGACACAAATAAATTTAAAAAAAATGGGAATTTAAATAATAATTGATTTTTAATCTAATAAAAAGAAAAAGATTTAAATTCCGTTACCATGGCAACCATTTCTATCTTTCCTATGAAGAACAAGAGTAAAGTGGTCTTCAGAAGATTTCAACGGCAAAATGAGAATATACATTTTAAAGAGCATCTAAAAAATAATTGATTTTTGAATTTTAAAAAAAATCCTTGGAGGGAATTTTGAGAAAATCGAAAAAAAACTGAAAAAGTACATCAGTAAAGTACTAGTACTTTTTGGCCGATTTTGTTCAAAAGCTTATTTTGAGCGTGTGGGAAGGTACCTAAGTTAAATATAAAATTTCAATCCGGTAGCTCAATTCCTTCATGCTAAAAATCTGTCCACACATACAGACACACGCACGCACACACGCACGCACACACACACACACACACACATACATACACACAGACCAATTTGCGGGACCCACTTTTTTGGACTCAGGGGACCTCAAAACATGTATATCCATCAAAATCTCGACATCGAATTTTTGACATGATCGCAATACTTTCTCTCCTATTGGGATCTTTAGCATTTCAATACTCTACCTGGTGGCTTAAATTGGAACTAGCGATTGTAGGATAAACCTTCATACGTTTAACGTGATATAAGGGACAAGAACATTTAAACATCTGATATAATTGTATTATTTAAAAAAAAAGTTATAACCCACGAGTAAACATTATTGTTAGATTAATAAATAATACATACATACACTAATATATTCACAAATATGAAATTTTCTCCTTATAAAAATAAAAGCAATGTGTATCTACTTTGTGTTTATGGGTGTAAAAGTCATGCATCTAAGCATGAAACAGTTCGATTTCATTCTTTTCCAAAAAAAAAGACAGTATAGTGAAAATTATAAATAATTTTATTGTAGAAGAATCAATCTATCAGATTTAGAAACCTTCTTTTTAATTTTTGCCTCTATCTTTTTCTTGTTTTTCTCTAAAACAATTGTGGTCGAGCAAAGGCGTCTCATATCGTATTTTTTTAAGAGCTGATTTATGTGGTGCACTCCAAACACATTTTTTGTCTGTGCACGTGACATTTTCTAAATTATTATATCATGTAATTATCTTGTATTTATTATTACAATAAAATATTTCAAACACTTTTTGGCTAACATCATATCAGATATCATAAATAGCGGTTACAGAATAAAAGTACCAGGGGCGTATATAAGGGGGGGCCGAGGGGGCCCGGGCCCCCGAAATTTCCCAAACACATATACATATATAGGGATATACAGATATCAGCGCAACAAATTTTTCCGCAGGATGGAAAACTTTGGATCCGCAAAATAAAAAATGTTCCGCAAAAAAATTTCGTGAGGAAAAAAATATAGTTTCTTAAAAAAAAATTTTCGGCAGAAAAATTTTTGAGTTCGGGCCCCCCGAAAAAAATTTCTATATACGCCCCTGAAAAGTACAGCCCCAAATGTGCTTGCAGGTACTTCCTAATCCAGCCTTATACGAGCATCCATCCCAATTGTTATTATTATTATAAAATTTGATCATTTATTTCATGAAATCAGTGGCGTCATTTCAACGTTTTCTTGGGGGGGGGGGGGGCAAATTTTTTCTTGGGGGGGGCAAACATTTTTTTTTCTTAAAATTTACTTACAAATGGGTACTCAAATTTGGCCAAAACATATTTAATTTAATTAATTGTTTAATTTTGTACAGTTTGTATACTCCTAGATGTATTTTGGAGCATTTTATTTTGAATAATATAAAATTTTATAAAAATCAGAGCCCTTGAGGGGGGGGGGGGCAAATGCCTCCCCCCCCAAATGACGCCACTGCATGAAATTCTTCTCGTAAACTTGTTGTTTGTAAACAGAAAGCAAGAATTTGGTCTGTCATTGAAACTGTCATTACTATTACTCACTTTAAAACATGACCAGGATCAATAATATTGTCTCCACAAATAAAATTTCTATTAGTAAGTGTGGCAGAAGAAAACTTACAAATTTCCTGTATCGTCACACCCATTTTTTATTTTTAATTAAACTTTTTGTCTCATAAAACACGAGTACTTGCGTAGCAGCTCAGCCATTCAATCCTACAATGGCTAGTTCATTTTTTGCCACCAGGTGAAGCCACGCCTCTCCCATAGATCCCAATATATTTCATATATAGGCTAAGAGAAAGTAAAAAGAGTCAAAATTCCCTAAAGCAAAATTTATATTCCACAAATCATTTCTCTCGTTATAATGACAGATAAATAAAATTATAGGTTAGCATTAAAAATAAAAGGAAATAGATAATATGATTTAAAAAAAAAAAAGTGCAGGAGGTGGATTTGAACTCGCGAAGCTTGGTTACGAGAGAATGGAAAAAAATATAGATTGCTTGATGACGAATTAACCACTTGCGCCACACTTTGGTTAATTTTAATGATGAAAAATAAGCCATAAAAGAAACATAAAATAAAAGAAGTATTAAAAAAATTTTAATATTCCACATATGATATATCATTTTTCATTACTTTTTATACGGATTAATAATTTATAATCGAAATTCCTATAGCATGCCTAGTTTTCAAATAATTCAATGGTCAAACGTCACATTGTGAATGCTTTAATATAATCAAACCAAAAAGTCTATATTTCATATGATACATGTTATTAATTCTTGAATTTCTCCTGATTCCAAATAACTAAACCCCTTTTAATTTTATGATCTAATTTTAGAGTTATTGGCGATCAAAGTTAAGACTATTTTAGATCTTAATGACATCAACACTCAATTTTCTATATTATCGAAAAAGCTTATTTAGCATTGTCTGATTAAAACCAAATTTTTACCAGAGATTTATAATGAAAAAATGAGTTTTTTTCTAAAGTTTCATTGAGATTGGTAAAGAAATAAATAAAATATTGACTATTTTGTAAATTGAGTTTTAGAATTCGGGATCCCGGATGTGTAAAGAGAGCCGTCTATGAACCGGCTCTAGGCTTGCAACTGAGATCCCAAATTCTAAAACTAAATTTACAAAATAGTCAATATTTTATTTATTTCTTTACCAATCTCAATGAAACTTTAGAAAAAAACTCATTTTTTCATTATAAATCTCTGGTAAAAATTTGGTTTTAATCAGACAATGCTAAATAAGCTTTTTCGATAATATAGAAAATTGAGTGTTGATGTCATTAAGGTCGAAAATAGTCTTAACTTTGATCGCCAATAACTCTAAAATTAGATCATAAAATTAAAAGGGGTTTAGTTATTTGGAATCAGGAGAAATTCAAGAATTAATAACATGTATCATATGAAATATAGACTTTTTGGTTTGATTATATTAAAGCATTCACAATGTGACGTTTGTCCATTGAATAATTCGAAATCTATGCATGCTAGTGAAATTTTAATTATAAATTAATAATCTGCGTAAAATCTAGTAAAAAATGATATATCATATGTGCAATATTAAAATTTTTTTAACACCACTTTTATTCGATGTTTCTTACATGGTCTATTTTCCTCTAAAATAATAAATTAAGCCATAGCTAAAACGGTTAAATCATCGGTAAAAATTATTTTTTTCCCTCCTCCTTTATCCCAACTTGCGCGAGTTCAAATCCATCTCGTGCAGTGTTTTTTAAAATTAAATTCCTTTTATATTTACTTATCATTTTCGAAAAAATGAAATAAATAAAAAATCAAACAATATAAATACAAGCTATTGAAATGTTGCCAGATTTAGTTTAGTCGCATGGGCGTAACTACAGAATTTGGCTGGGGAGGGGGACATATGGGACCAGAAGTGGCGTACCGGGGGGGGGGGCGAGGGGGGCGGTCCGCCCCAGGCCCCGAGTCGGCATAGGCCCCCATATATTTATAAAAAAAAAATTTAATAAAAATTTCTCTTTGAGAGGCCCCAGAGCCCTCAGGGCTCAAGTAAAAACGGAAAAATTTAGATAAAAAAAAAATTTAATGAAAATTTCTCTTTGAGAGGTCCCAGAGCCCTCAGGGCTCAAGTAAAAACGGAAAAATTTAGATAAAAAAAAAAAATTTAATGAAAATTTCTCTTTGAGAGGCCCCAGAGCCCTCAGGGCTCAAGTAAAAACGGAAAAATTTAGATAAAAAAAAATAAATAAATAAAGGGTCGGACTAAGCCGAGCGCACAACTTTGCCCCCCCCTCCATTATTCAAAGAAATAACGTAACGCGTTTGTTATTTGTTTTGATTTTGCTCTGTTGCTAATAGGAACCGACCGAATATTCGGTTTCGGTTACGGTTTCGGCCAGCTTCGGCCAAAAATCCTGGTTTCGGCTCGGTTTCGGCCAAAAAGTAGCCGAAACTAGAGTCTGAAAAAATGGGATGAGACTCGCATGCCAAAAAAAAAAAAAAGGTCAAATAATTTGCACTTGAGTGAGAAAAAAAATTAGTCTCCCTAAAAAAAAAGGTAAAATGATTTTCACGGGAGGGAAAAAAAAATTCAAAAAAAAAAAGGTAAAATGAAAAAAAAAATTTTATAGGAAATACAAGTTACGGTTTCGGCCGAAACTAAGGTTGAGGCCGAATATTCGGTTTCGGTTTCGGCTGAAAATCTTGTTTCGGTCGGACCCTAGTTGCTATACACAATTCTCTAATTTAATTTATTTTTTAACAAATTTATGACAAATTAGGATACAAATATTATATATCATTTTACTCGGGAGAAAGTCTAGTTTCTGAATATATAAAAAAAATTATAGGTTATGTAAGAAAAAAATATTGCCCCCCCTCTAAAGCGCCCCCTGATGGTCCGATGTTTACCAAAAGCTTTTCAGTTCTTGACCTTTACCCCTAGTTTATGTGTGCAAAATTTCAAAACAATTGGATGAATAGTTATTGAGTTTTCGTTGACGAAAAATATTATCACAGACATACACACACACAGACACAAAGTCATACAGAAACGCAGACATCATTCCAAAAAGTACTTAAATGTATTCAGGGGACCTCAAAACGCATTTTGGCAGTTTCAGAAAAATTTCGATTTTTTTACGATTACATTAACTTTACCTGCCCAACCTACGGTTGATGGGCAAAGTTAAAAATTTAATGAAAATTTCTCTTTGAGAGGCCCCGGGGCCTTTGGAGTTCAGGGGTATATACGGTAGGACTATTTTAAAAATATTTTTGTGTATGGAGTAGAGGGATATTTAAAGATGACCCCCCCCCAAAAAAAAATTCAATATAAGGCCCCCTACT